>LOJH01013866.1:0-24530 GCA_001685095.1 Ellobius talpinus
AGGAAGGAAGGAAGGAAGGAAGGAAAGCAGGCAGGCTGGCTAGTCAGGTGGCAATGGAGTCACAATGATGTTTGAAAGGAACTTCCCGAGAGTGTCCCAGGGACTAAGTCTGACACCAGATTCCATGGTGTGACTTCCTGTTCTCTTCCCTCTGGAAACCCACAGTCAAATCAAGTGAATCCTATGAGGACCTGCCATCCCTACTTCAACCTAGCAGCCAGAACACAACCTGTCTCTGAATGTTTGTACCACAAACCATGTATGGTCTCTGGGATGCAGACCAGATAGATGCCCTGTGTGTAGGACAAGCAGGCAGGGTATTTAAGTATCTGTTATAGAATTTTCCAGAGAGGTTGGATGAAAATCCACCATCACTTCTCTAAAGATATTTTTTCGATTGGTTTGTGCCTCATCCCTCCTGTTCGTTTTGCGTCTTTGTTGATATGAGCAGTGTGCATGCTCCTGGTGGCAGTCAAACATCTAGACATTCAATGCTCTGTATGCTGCTCACGTGCTGGGTTTGCTATGGCTCCTGGCACACTATTTTACAGTCTGAGACCCAGAGAGGAGGGGAGGAGGGAGATTCATGAGCTGGGCAGGATCATAATTCTGGAACCGGCAAGCAGAAGGACTTTGTTTCCTCCTTGAAATCCGAATCCTTATGAGGTAGTGTGCAGGGACCCAAGCGAGGCTCTGAGGCATCTTTCTTGGTCCCTTGAGTACCTGAATCTGACTTTAATACCTGTGGGTAGCATAGAGCTGATTTCAGCTTGGAGGACAGTAACAGGAGAGCCATGCTTGTGAGAATAGACAGTTTGTTAAGGAGATCATCAATGAGATGGTAGTCGGGCCTCCAGTTGCATTTAGTTCTGAATTTTAGGAAAGATTACACAAGGGGGTGCTAGATGCTCACTTGGACTACACGTGAGGAATTCAGGTATGATGGAGGAATCCTGCGTGAGAGGACATTATGCAGCCATGCTTGGTGGGTGACTACCTGTTCATGGGTGGATTGGATCATAACCAGCAGCGATCATTGCCATTTCATTTGATTTGTTCACAAACATCAATTAAGCAAAGTCTGAAAGAAAACTGATTTGGAGAAATTGGAGTGGTTCTGGGCTCAGAGACATCCAAACTCCTAGACTCCTTGAGTGTTGGAGGATTTCCTGGGGGAATGAACCACAGAGGCCCCCAGAAAACATCACCAAACCCACGAGGGGAAGGAGCACTTCTGAATTAGGGGGTAGTGATTCTAACCTGGGAGACCAGAGGAGAGAGGACAATGGCAAGGGAAGACCTCAAGGGGGCTGCTGGGAGAGCAAGAAGAGTGTGTGCAGAGGTCAGGACAGTGCCACAGGTGCCAGCGGAGGGGACGGACATCCCACTGCGGCTTTAGATGGCTGATTAAGGAGAAAGCTGCTGCGTGGGAAAAGGTCCAGAGAAGGGCATTTGGGACCTTGAGCGAGCCACCCAGCATTCTCACAGAAAAGGACGATTGAGGGAGGAGCTTGAGCTAGGGTGGGCCTCCACAAACCCAAGATGACTTCAGCAACAAGAACCCTTGAGGTAGAGAGCAGGTGGGCCCACTCATCAGAGATGCTCCCCATTTCCCAGCTCCAGGCCGAGCAGGGCCTCTCCACTCTGCTCCTGAGCCTCGAGACTCAAATTGCAACAGGGTTTCTGAAACCGACTTCAGACACCCACATTTCAGAGATGCTCCCCATTTCCCAGCTCCAGGCCGAGCAGGGCCTCTCCACTCTGCTCCTGAGCCTCGAGACTCTCAAATTGCAGCAGGGTTTCTGAAACCGACTTCAGACACCCACAGTTCTCGGTGTGGGAAACAGCCCGGACTCTGGTCCAGTGCCTGATTTTGTTTCTCTCTCCTTCCTCCTCTAGATTGTGTGTGGGCGCCACCTCAGCCAGGAGTTCCATCCACTGCGTCCACAGTAGCTATCCGAGGTGTTAACTGTGTGGGTTTGTGTCTTTTTGGCAGGTGTCTCCTCTGTGACTTCCCTGATGTCCCTGGCTTGGGTGCTAGCCTCCTATCACAAGCTGCTGCGGGACTCCAGGGACGACAAGAAGAGCATGAGTTACAGAGGGGCCCTCATCCACCTCTTCTGGCGCCTCTTCACCATCTCATCCCGAGTTATCTCTTTCGCCCTATTTGCTTCCATCTTCCAGCTGTATTTCGGGATCTTCGTGGTGGTGCATTGGTGCGCCATGGCCTTCTGGATCATCCATGGAGGGACAGACTTCTGCATGTCCAAGTGGGAGGAGATCCTCTTCAACATGGTGGTAGGGATCGTGTACATTTTCTGCTGGTTTAACGTCAAGGAAGGGCGGACTCGATACCGAATGTTCGCATACTATACGATAGTCTTGACCGAGAATGCTGCCTTGACGTTCCTTTGGTATTTTTACAGAAACCCGGAGAGCACTGACTCCTATGCCGTGCCAGCACTGTGTTGTGTCTTCGTTAGCTTTGTGGCTGGGATCGCGCTCATGCTCTTATACTATGGCGTGCTGCATCCCATGGGGCCGCGGGCTAAGGTCTTTGCCAGCTCCTGTTGTGCCGAGCTGCTCTGGGGCATCCCTTTGCCCCCCGATGTTGAGCCCATGGCACCTCAGACCCCTGGGTACCGGGGGACCCAGGTCACTCCCACCAGAGCCGTGACGGAACAGCAGGAGGACCTCACGGCTGATACTTGCCTGCCTGTATTCCAAGTGAGACCCATGGGGCCCTCCACCCCGTCAGGGCGTCCTTACCACCCAGAAGGGCCCCTGATTAAGATTGACATGCCAAGAAAGAGGTACCCGGCCTGGGATGCGCACTTTGTAGACAGGAGGCTGCGGAGGACTATTAACATCCTGCAGTACGTCACCCCCACCGCAGTGGGCATTCGCTACCGAGATGGGCCTCTGCTCTATGAGCTGCTGCAGTATGAGTCTTCACTCTAGATCACCTTGACCCAGATTGAGAAGGGGACCTTAAGTTTGGTTGCGGTCAATGCCGCCTGCAAGAAATATAACCCTCCCTTACCCCAATACACAGAACCACCACTACTACCACTACCGCCACCACCACCACCACCGCCACCACCAACACTACAAAAAGATCAATGAGTCACATCCCCTTCAGATAAGCTTTCTTTCCACTCACTATATGTATACAAAGATATTCTCTATGTTTTGTAAGTAAAAACAAAAAGAAAAGCTTTCTTTTGTTTTTTTACACATAAGAAACAGTATTGAAAAAATTAATCCCACACTACAGTTCCTAGGGTGGAGAAGGAGCTCTCTCCTCTCCAAAAGAAACAAAAAAGTTTTCTACTTTACACCAAGTGTAGATCATTGATGGGATTGGTGCTGATTGAGAGAACAAAACTAAACTAAACTAAACAAACAAACAAACAGAAACCTTCAACTGCCTTATGCCCTTAGGTGCTGAGTTTCTTTAGGTACTGTCATGTTTTCTCACACAAAACTCTCTGGTGACTTTCACACCAGGAGAGAAAAAAATTAAATAATCAAACAAAACAAAATCTACCAACAAAACAAATTAAAACAACAAACAGATACCATACCAAAACGATCCTTCCTATCTGATGATTTGTGTTGAAAAACAAACAACAAACAAACTGACCAAAAGCAAAGGCATAGAAACCCCTCTCTTTATTCAGTTTCTCCTGCCCTTTCCCCATTTTGCAAAGCCTTCTAGAAGCTAAAGGGCTACTTGGATCTCCACTGGCCGGAAAAGCTACTGGAAGGCTGACTATGTGCCATTTTAACATTTGCAAGAATTGCATTGTTTTTCCCATGCAAAACAAGAAAAACAAACAAACAAAAAAGGCAAAACAAAAACAAGAATGAAACCCCCAAACACCCAATTTGGTAAATTCTAAAAGCAGATCAAAGGAAATGTTCATAAACACCATCAAAGAGAATCAGTAATGATACAACTCAGCATGGTAGCAAAAAGGATGACATCAATTTAAAGGCACAGTACTTAGTCCTTGACTGGTGACAATGATCTCTTCCGTCATTTTAAGGCTGAGAAGGGCGTGTGTGTGTCACGTGTGACAGTGTGGACGGCCTCTTCTCTTTCCATTTGGTAGGGAGCCTTAAACTGATCCGGAAAGAGGTTTTTTTTTCATTTTTCATTTGTGCTTTTGAAAAATAACATAAAGAAGAACACTAGAATATCTATCTCTATATCAAAAAGTCAAATCGTATTAACCAACCCATTTCACAGACTGGTGCTTCTGTTAATGTGGTTGGCTGAGACTCATTCAGCCTGGTGCATTTGGGGTGAGTGGACTGTGTGTGTGTGTGTGTGTGTGTGTGTGTGTGTGTGTACACCTGCTGTAAGGTCTTGCCAGAAATACACAAAATTGAAATGAGGCAGATACTGGTAGCTGGGAAAAAGAAATGTAAGGGGCTGGAGGGAAAGGTGGGCAAAGTGGCATCTGAGTGTGGCCATCCACCTGGAGAGCAAGTCCCCACCCAGCAGCAGAAACTGTTCCTCCAGGCCCTGTGGCTTTGGTGAGGATTTGAGACAACTGTTTATTTTTCTCACTATACCAAGGTGAATTTCTGGAGGTGTCACAAGTATGTTTGACCATTTGTAAAATTTTTAATTTGTTTTGGAAGGTACTGTTCCTTTAAAGAGTATTTCTGTTTTAGGGTATTATTTTGATACCATTCTATCCCACTTGGGCACACATTAAAACAAAATGAAAGAAAAGAAAAAAAGAAAATTAATCATAAAAAGAAAAATATCTCCGCAAAAGATATATATGTGTAAATATATATATATCTATATATACATGCACAGTATTTTTAAGTACATACTGTTAGTCTTTATTGTCTGTGGTTGTGATTGTTTTTTAATTCTGGATATAACTGTTCAGGGTGCAAGACCTCACACTGAGCTATACTTAAGAGAAGTTCAAAAACTGAGGAATTTTTTTATGTTTGATGAATTTTTTATATTTTATTTTAAATAACTATTCAAAAAAGCCCCTCCTTGTCACTCTTATGGTTTATCTAAATCTCTTTTTTTCTCCCTTAAACCTTAAAACATGTATTAGTTGTGAAACTAAATGCTCCCTCCTTTGTCCCACCCACCCCCGTACCTCATGTGTTACTGCAACTTTGCAGGACCCTTAATATGGGGTCTCAGAGGGTCCTACCTGGTCCCTGCTCTGGGAAGCAGGATACAAGCGAGCACACTTGGGCTGAGGTGAAGACCAGCTGGGCTGCCTCTACCAGGCAGGAGCAAGCCAGGGAAAGAGGGACAGCTTGGATCTGTGCGTGAAAGCGGTGAACAGAGGGAGCTCCCCACAAGACTTGTTCAGTCTGTCTTCAGCACCTGCTGGGGCTCTGTCCTCAAGCTCCAGCCCATGCTCTGCTCAGACTAGGGAACTGAAGAGTTCATTTGTGGAGTGGCCGGGCATTCCTCTGGCCAGCTCTGATCCCGACTCTTGTTCTTCCCAGGTTTGGGGCTCTGTGTGCCACTAGAATAGCTTCCTTGAAGCTGTTTATTGCCACATGTGCCCTCTGGACCCCTACCACCTTACTTGTCTAGCCTTAGGCACGCTTCCATTCTATCTCTTGCTCTTTGACCCCACCATTGGCTTTAGCATGTCCCCTCTACGTGACTGCTCTATCTCTAGTGCACATGCACAAGCACACATGTTCATGTTTACACAAAGCTTAGAAATTGTGGGTGTTGACTGGGAGCATCCAACGTTGGGAAAATAGGTTCCAGCCTAGGGAAGCCTTAGCCAGGGGAAGTGGGGGAGGAGGAGGTCATGGTGTCTCACCAGCCCAATGCTGTAGCCTTGGTGACTTTGGGCTCCTTTCCTTCTTTAGTAGCATTCCTGTGCCTCCCTCTAGATTCCTCCATCATGCCTTGCTTTTCTCGATAATGCAGTAGAAAATGTACATCTTTGGGCGGTAGCCTGGAAGACCACAGAGACAAGAAGAGGGGTGAAAAGTGAACCAAGAAGCAGAGAGCAAAACAGAAGGGAGCAACATCGTTTAGAGCCCCATTTCCTGTTTCCTTTGTTCTTAGGCATTGCTTCCCTTGAAATCTTCTAGTGTCCTTCCCCTTCAGAGGCTATTGGTAGCTGGCTGATTCCCAGGTGTCACTAGTGGACTTCACACATTCTCAGTGTCTTCCTCCCAGATGACCTTGGCACCCCACAACAGGACCACTGCACTGAGGCAGAGTGTCTGGGCCCCCTGACAACTTTTCCTTTTACGAGTTAACAAATCCATCTAAGTTTTCCCCAGCTGCAACCTATAGTGCTTGCAAGAGAAATCTCTGCACCTGTTTCTTTTCCTGGACCTCTTGATGGCAAACAACCAACTCCAAGTATTTAGCTTTGGTAGGTAAGCCTGTTGGTACCTTGTTCTTTCTCATTTTGCCCCCCCCATAGATCATGCCAATAGACCTCTGTATTTCATTTCTTTAAGCACATACAGAACAGTTGTCTTTTTCATATTTCTAAGAAATATGGTCCAATCAGTGGAACAAGAACTGGTTTTGCTGGCATTGTTTCCACAAGCCTCCCCTCCACCCCTCAAGCGCTTGGATGGCTCTGCCTTGGGACTCTTCAGGTCCCTTAAGGACATAATAGGGGAAATTAAGGGGATCTAAGCCCATCAAACCTGCTCCCACTGACTCCATTCACCCAGAATTTCTGATTTCCCAGGCACAGTCTGTCTCTATAAAGTGTTTCTCTGCTCTTTAAGGTCAGACTTGTTCCATAACTGGAACCAGGGATGTCAGGACGAATCCACAAAGCCCAGGTAGATTGGGAGCTGGGAGACAGCAGGCTCCGTCTTCCTAACTGTCCGAATCACCCAATTCATTGTCGCCCCTGTGGTCTCTCAACAGCAGTGAATCCTAGGGTCCCATGGTGGCTAAATGAGGGCGGATCCTCTCTGGTCCCAAGGACAACTGTCCTGGTCATGTGACCTTTCATGCTACAGGCTTCAGACTCAGTACAAACCCAATTCTCAGAAAAACATATGGTATTTTTTTAAGAACCAAATCATATCACTTTCTCCATTCTTCCTGCAGCCTGACCTGTTGTCACCACCAGATGTTTGTCTCCCCCTGAGCATCTCTGGGAAGGTTGGGTGCCCCTTCTTCACTTGCATCTGAGCTCCCTTTGCAGTACCTCATGTCCCCCCCAAAGAACTCGTGATTTCCTTGTCTATTCCATGCCCTAAGTCTTGATGCTTCCGGACCTGTGAAAATTTCTCTACCTTGAAGCAGAGCAAGATGGATGCCACGTGCAGGTTTGGGCCCCTGGTGTAGAGAAGGAGTCTAGGTGAGAATAAGGTTAGGTTGTGTCCAATACCCTTCAGTGCTAAGAAGTCTTGATCTGGGTGGTTGTGTATGGTCATCCTGCATCTACTTGCACAGCAATTGGCAAATACTAAAATAACCGCACCAGGTCTGGCTTGAGGCATGGGATACAAATTTGATGTGTAAAGGGAAGAAGGGTCAGTATAGTTCCAAGAACCCAAGTGGCACTTGAAAAACTGCCAGGGACATTGGAGCACGCTCCAGGGAATCCTGGGAAAGACAATACAGAGGAGAAGGAGAGGACTCTAGGGAGTCAAGCTCCTCTAGTACCCTACCAGTCTCCCAGGGAGCAGTTCTAGGCACTGCATATCAAACAGCCACCAATTCCTGGGCTCCACTCTTCTCAAGACACAAAATCCCTTCCTGCAGGAAGGAAGCTAGGCTTATCCTTTGGTCCTTTCATCAAGGACATGAGGGGGCATTATGGGAGCCTCCTCCAGGTTCAAGTATGTCCTTCCACTATCTCCTCTCCTCTAACAGCTCTGTCCCAGTTTGGGCAGCTTTCCTTTCTCATCTACAGCCCAGCCTCTGGAATGTGGCATTGGCAATGATTATCCATCTGCAGGCTACAGCTTTATTAGCTCTTAAGAGCATCCTAAGTCAACATGTGCCTGTCTCAACTTTGAAATGTATAACAATGTAAAAGGCAAGTCTGTTTTCTTATGGGTTTTCTCTAAGCCTTTCCTTGAGGGAAAGGAAGATGTAGTGACAAAGTCTGCCTCACCCTTCCCATCTCTGGATGCTCTAAAGGTTTCTAGTTCATACTCCAAATGCTGTAGCTGTTGCTACTGGCTGAACACCGAAAGATACTGATTTGACCTAGTCCTGGCTTTCTCCTCTGCTTACCCGGCTCTTTCTGCCTTGTTCAGCTCCCAGGCATCTTCTTTCTCTCGGTACCTTTCTTTGCAGTGACTGGCAGGACACAGCAGGAGTGTTCTCGAGCCAAAGGTCATGAGTGCTATTAACGATGGCTCTAGAGCGGCAGACAGACTGCCTCTGCAGGAGATGCTCCTTCTCCAGGCCAGCACCTGTGCCAGGGGCTAAGAATAGACCACAGGGATGGGAGCAGGTGGGACCTAGGGTCACCTGCCCTGGGCTGCCCATTGCATGAAGAAAAATGTGACTGCCCAATGTGCTGTCCTGTGCTGGTCCCCAGCAGGAATCCCTCACCCCCTCTTCACACTGAAGTCAGTCAGCCATCAGTGTTCCAGCTTTCAGGGAGGCTAGCTTCTGGAATATCACCCTCCACACCAAAGGAGAAAGGATATTTATGACTTCTCTCTTGGTACAGTGCTGGCTGGTAACCGGGAGAGCACCTGTCTCTAAGTAACCTTTGGCCATCTGTCACTGCGGATACAGACGAGCAGGCAATCCTTGATGTAGCCCTGGGGCCCTCAGGCTTAGACACTTGTTTTAGCTTCACATTTCCTAGGTGCTCTGCCTAAAGCCAGAAAGACCAAGAACGGCCACAGGCCGATTCAGAGCTCCACTGTAGTCATGGGTAACTCACTTTGCCTTTTGGTGCCTTGGTTTCTCCATCAGTAAAGTGGATGAAGAGCAGGTCAGGCCACCTCTGCTTTCCCGCCTGCTCAGGGATGCTCTGATGATTCAGTCAGTGCTGCCTGTAGTGAAGGCATCTCATAGGAAAAAGGGTGACCCCGCTTCTTGGGAACTAGAAGTATGGAAAAAGAGGAGGTTTCAGGTACACTTGGCACCCAGAAGCCCAGGAGGTGAGCAAGAAGGACATGCAAGCAGGAAAAGAGCCCTGGAGTAGTCAGATACATCACAGCATTGCTAACTCGGTACGGTAGCATCTGGCCAGGGACATCTGGTCACCTGACTCCTGCTAGGCATCTGTCAATCCTTACATCCCACGATGTTAGTTTTTCCTGAAAGACCAAGGAAGATACAGGGGAGTCTGCTTCTGGGAATGCATATTCACTGAGGACCTGACAGACATGAGGTGGGATGAGCAGAGAGGGTCTGGAGATGGTGGTGGGGGGTGGCCAGAAGCTCTTTGGGAAGTATCTCTTGCCTTTGTTCAAAGCCTTGAGGTTTCCCTTCTGAAATGGACTCATTCCCCTCCAGCTCCCTGCAGAGGATGGAAAGCTCAGCTGTGCTTTTCCAACACCTGTCTTGCCAGCTACAAATGCTTGTGCACATGGTGGGTCTTCACCACTCCCTGTTGTGCTGTGCTTAGAGCCTGCAGGCAGAGCTTCAGAGGGATACGTGGGGCTGGAGAGGAGCATGTAGTTGGTTTTGCCTTTATCTTTTTCTAAATTGGATTTTTTCCCCATCACAATTGGAATTGAAAAAGTTAAGTTCAATTTCTCCCCCCCCATGGTTTTTTTGTTTTGTGTTGCTATGGTTTGACTGTTATTGTTTCAAATACCAAGATATACTTGGAACAAGTAAACAGACCCATCCTAAGAACCTAACTGTTCTAAGGACCTAACCCAGAGTGAGAGCATGTGGGAGCCATAGAGGATATTAGCACTCAGGGGTGCTGCCATGATACTAATTCTAAATTGGTTCCCAAAACTATCTTGTAAAACAAAGCTATAGAAGTTCCAGTTCCCATGGATCAGTCCACCTGGTCCTGGCCAGGTCTATTCTGCTATAGAAATTCTCACCCAAAATTACAAAAGCAAGAAAAGTCACTTTCTGAGACGGCCCCAGAGGAACAGAGTGCTCTCAAGGGCAGGTCTTGGGTACGGCTGCCAAATTCTTCTGCCCCTGACCATGGAGCCCTGGTCTGACTCCATTCCCACCTGCTCTGAGTCTGGTCTGCAAGGTTAATGCTATATTCGATGCAAAGGATAAACCAGCCCAACTCTGAAAGTCAAGTTTGTCTGATTGTGTGTAGCAAGGCCAACCCTGCTGGCCTTATTCCCACAAGGTATTTCAGATGGCGACCAAAAGGAAGGAACACAGAGGACCCCCCCCCGCTGTGCCTGTGTGCTCACCCATGCTCATTCTGACTTACAAAAGGATCCTGCGGCATTTGTGAACAGCAACTCAAAGATGGATGCTTGGAGCCTCAGAGAGCCTCAGTGGATGGTAGGCGAGAGATAAGGAAGAGGCAGGATTCCGGAAATAAACTGAAGGAAATGGTGTCCAGCTGGTCAGTGCTTCCAGTTCCCTAGGGCAGAAACAGTGAAGTGTATTCTTTCCAAACACAGGAAATTGATGTTACAGAGTGATGTCTTTCAGCATTTTCCTTGTTTTAACAAAAGGGTCAGAGAAAGCATTTAAATAAAAGCATGGTGCTTTCTCATGGACAGATTGTGTCATTGGTGATGAGACCTGCAGGACTCTGCCCTTTTGCAAGTGTACCCAAGTCAAGTCACTCTGGGGCCAATTTCTCTTTCTGTGCCATGAGAATATTGCTTACCTACCTCACAGGGGTGTTGTGAGGATAAAGCAGTTTCAGGTTTGGTAGAGCACTTTGAGGATAACAGTGTTATGGTTACCAAGTTTGCTTTCTGTTTAATGCCTTTGCTCTTCACTAATGGAGCACTGACTGGGTACAAGGTGCCATGCTCTATGCAGGAAAAAAAGAATCGTGGGCTAATTCCTTATCCAATTCCATTTAAGTATATTTTAAATCAATAACAGAATAGAATGATGGAGTTGTCTCAGTGTGGGGCTATATTTTGAAAGGATTTGAAAAGTGGTGCTTTCTGCCCTCTGGCTTTGGTCAGAGAAGGTGTTCCTGAGATGCTTCCTCTGTTTGTAGGGAGAGGAAGGCAGGTATGAGCTCGTGCACCCTGGGACCAGCACTTACTGCTTTGGTTCTGTTACTTCAATGATTCCTGCTGGGCTCAGTGTGGCAGCAGGCCCTCCTCTCTCTTTAGACACAGAGAGTGAGTCCCCTTGGCCATCCTGGAACAGCTTGGTACTTTTTGGTTTGTTCATTTCCCTGGAAAGTCTGGTACTCTGTTTGCTGGAAAATCTTGGCTTCCAAAGATGAGGAAAACAAAATGTGCAACTGTCTTGTGCGCATTTGCATTTTAGTGGTAGTGGGGGAGGAGATTTTCAAATCTCGTATAAAAGACCTTGCATAGGACAAAGCCTATTTAAACTTCTCATTTGCTTCTCCATGTGCATTGAGCTCTTCCCTTCCCAACACACGCTAAGGGCCAAGTGTGTCTTCTAACAAACATCACATCTAAGCTGAGCAGGGAGTACCATGCCACAGGTTAACTCGTTTCTGCAGAGAACCAACTCTTCCTGAGCTGAGCAAGTAAAGGTTCCAGCCTTTACTTGCTCTCCAGCAAATCCAGGATTCCTGGAGATTCTCCATGGCCTATTAATTAGGGGACTCCCAGTGTCTGCAGGGCTATGTCCCCAAGTCCCCAGAAACTCTCCTGCCACCAGAGAGCCTCCTTAGAACCTGGTGGGAGCATCCTCTTTATCTTAGACCCAGAATGAAATCACCCATTATTTTTTTTTAAATTGTCCCTATGATACCAGTCATTGAAGAAAGGAAAGGATTGCTGTTTTCCTTGGAGAGGGGAGAAGTGACAGAGAAAGGGAAGGTTATTTGTCTTGGATGAAGACTGGAGAGGTCTGGAGTGAGTTCCCCTAGGCATCTGAGGAGTGCTAGATGACATGTTCTTGTGCTTATAATCCAGGCCCTTGGCAGGGGTGGCTTCTGTTTTGAGCCTTCTGAACTCCCAGCTGCTTTGCTGTCCTTTCTCAGTGTGGACAAGCAAAAGACCTTCTTCCTGTGCTGCCAGTCCTTATGTATGCCTCCTAGCCAATCTCTCCTCCTTCCCCAACCTCCGTTGTCCTTCATAACCCCAGAATCACACACAGGACTTATTACATCCAAGTGTAGCCTATCTTCAGGCCCTGGAAAAATTGGTAGAACTTCTGTGGCCAAACCCAACTATGAGTAATATTTCCATTATCTCTCCCCATCCACAGAGTGTTTTTTGGAAAAACAAACTTTTTTCCTGTTAGTATTATAGAAAAGTTGCTCGTTCGGGCAGTTTGGAGGTGAGTTGTGACTGGTGAGAGCTCAGATCAGCACTGGAGAGGCAGCCAGAACTGCTCTTCCCACTCAGCCTGGGCTTTCTGCTGTTAAGAAAATGATAGCCTCGTTACAAAAAAATGTTAAGAAAAGGAAGGAAAGAGGGAAGGAGGGAGGGAGGGAGAGAGGGAGGCAGAGAAAGATTGAGGGACAGAGAGAGGGAGGAACAAGAAATTACGCTGCTGAGGTCTCCCTGTCATCTTTTGGGGTCATCATGCCATCACAGTGTTGCTGGTTTGTTTCTTTTTGTTATTGTTTAAAGCAAATGCATATTCCACCCTACCTCCAAGTTACAGGATTTCCTGGCTCGGTGTCTTCCTGATGGCGAGCTCTGGTGCAGGCTTCCTGCCTCACTAACCCACCCTGCTATGCTCTACCTTTGCTTGAGCCTTCTGAACTCAACCCTCCATCAAGAGATGAGAATCTCGTTTCCTCAGAATGGTGGAAAGCTGGGGTCATTTTTTTTTATATACTTGGGAAAGCTTTCCTTTTGGAGGCTCTTCTACTAGCTGTCCTCATTAATGATCTGGGCACTGCTGGCTAGCTCTTCACAGAGCGAAAGAAGTCGAGCTTCTTGAATAGTTTGGAGCCTTGAGTGTACACCATCTGTAATTTTCACGAAGGGCTCACCTCAATGTGTCCTGCCACACTGACCTCATGTCTACTCTGGGCACTATTGGTTTGAGAAATGGGTTATAGTCATGGTCTTGAGTTTCAATGAAGCAAAATTATAGTTCATCTTGAGATTCCAGGGGTTTATCCCATGGACCAATAAGCAGGTATCTTCTGTCCATGAAGATGAGGATCTTCAACTTGACGGTCCCACCTGCTACTGGTGCGTCGGCCCATCCCTTCCTGATTGCACAAGGCCAGAAGCTTCCCCCAGGCACAGACACCCCATACGCCTACAGGGACTCTTTGCTGTCCCTGTTCTTCCCTATCCCTGATGGTCATGGTCAGTTCTTCACTCAGGAGAAGAGCAGAGTGAGTGGACTGTAGCGTCCCAAGCTCAGCACATAACCCCCCCTTACCCTTGACTGTGCCAACATGAACCACAATCTCCAGTGAGCAGGGTGCGTGAGCTGAGCTTTCCAAATACGCAGCCACCTACCGCTAACTAAATCCTGCACCTGAGACAGTGTAAACGAACCAGTGTCTAGCCCCCATTTCTTTGAAACACGTCTGTGAATTAGTAGGCATCATGAAGGGCTTAGGAGTAACCTTGCCTTTGGTCACACAGGCCCTGCACAGATGCTTCTCATGTACACCCTAATAGGGGTGGAGAGAAGCACATCCAGGGGACATGCATTAGGAAATTAATGCATCCCCATTGGAGGGACACTAAAGAAGCCCTTATTTATACATGCTAGTATATGCCAAACAAAGCCCTGACATGTGGTTAAAGCAGGGGAGAGGGGAGATATCAAATGATAACCCAGGCCTAGAGGCTGGAAAGGAATTTCAACCTGTGACCATAGGCTAACATACAGACTCCCAATGGGAAATCATTCAATGTGAGCTCTATGACCTTGGGCCAATTCTTTAGCCTTCCTACTTATCAATTTTTCTGGCTTCCAAAAAGGCTTGTTTCAGTTTTAAAATACTCAGGATGCCTGATTCGGAAATTGAACGTCCAGTAGAGCAAGGTAGAATTGGGCAAATCCACAGATGCATGGGTAGACTCTGACCAATCACACAAGGAGGAGCACATGACCTTGGAGATGAGGATAGACTTGGAGAAGGTAGCTTCCCAGCGGAGCCTTCCACTGGTTTCCATCACAATACCACAGCCTACAGTCCCCCCCATGCCATGGATTCCACCTTTCACCCAGTGTCGTTTGGGAGACAGTAATGATGACGAGGTTGGATTCCTCTTTCTTGCTGCTATCTCCAGTGGCCAGCAGCAGCAGCAGGGGCAGCACAGGGATGAGTTTTCAGACACCTGTAATCAGGAGTAGCTGGAGCCATAAGACAGAAGAAATTCAAGGGGAGTATGTGTTCTTAAGGTCAGTTTCCAACCAGAAAGAAGTCCTAGAAACCCTAAGAAGGAAAAAAGGGAGCAGAGATCATGCCCCTCCACCAATGGCAGACAGACAGACAGACTTCCAGACAGCCAAGGCTACGGTGGAGGGGGCAAAAGATATGAGAGGAGGCCCAGGCGCAGAGTGGGCAGGTTGTTTTTTCTGTCCCAGGAGGCTACTGGAGGTTCCCCTCATAAATGGAGGCCCTTTCTGCAGGAGCCTGTTGCTTGTCCCTTGCTACTCATGCCTGAGCTAGAAATGGATACATAGCTGGTAATACAGAAAGTGGCAGCAAGCTTGGTCTCCAGTGCTAGTTCCAGGATAGGCTCCAAAGCTACAGAGAAACCCTCTCTCAAAAACACACACACACACAACACACACAAATGGTAGCAACCGTTTACTTACCACCTAAAGAAATGAAGTACCACTTGAGGTACAGATAAGCACTAGAATTTGGAAACCATGAAGGCTAAACCCGAGGCTTGAGGAAGCAGAAGGAAAATCAAGAACCCCATTTACATCAGTAAATTAGAGATGTGGGTCACCATGCCACACTCCCACTGCCACCGGCCAGCTGAGAGATCCCTGTGCAGACAGCCATCATAATTTTGGTCCCTGGTCTCTCTAGCTTATCATGATGGGCTCAGACAGTGGATAAAAAAGACCTGGAGCCAGCAGGACCCACCAGCATGGCCAGTGTACTCTTCTTTTCCAGCATCGCCTCAGAGCCAGCAAAGACAATCATTACTGAGGGCTCTGCACTCTGTCCCCACATCCACTTTCTTGCCGCATTGTAAGTACCCATGCCGACCAGGAGTGTAGCTTCCAGCTGGAGTCAGAATCAGAAAGGATTTTCAGGGCCAGCAAGTATGCTGAGGTCAATCACCATGTCTGGTCAGCAATACCTTCCTGGTTTTCCAGTGACCTATGGAATTCTTAGTGTTTCAGATGACCAGTAACTTCCAATTTTTTTAGTCAGACTCTCAGAATGGAGTGATGTGGATTCTAAGTCAATGCGCATGATCCTTAGTTGTGTGGACACACGTGGACATCTATCTGGCTTCAGTAATCTCCATTTGGTGCTATTTGTGGCTAACTGGAAGTGGATGTAATAGGTTCCCCCTCCTTCTCTACTCCTCTCTTCCTTCCTTCCTCCCCCCCACCTTTTTCTTTTTTAATTCACCAAAACCAAGTAATCATAACACAAAGGTTTCCATACCCCATTTTAAACGGGGCTTATCTTCCAGTATCTAAGACCCTCCCATTTTTATTTCAGATTAGGAATGTTTTTCCTTTTCTATTAGTCATCGAAAAGGACAATGCCAGGCTCTTAGCTCCTCTGTCTCGTTGAGTTGGGACTGACAGATGCACATGGGATGAGATGTTTGCGCTCAAAGGCTTTAAGGTTTGCGTCCCCACCGTGGCAAGGTCAGGGTCATAACCACACACGATTTAACTTCTGAAACCCGTGGTGCCTTTTCTCGTGGTGCTCTTCCGTCGTGTGACTCCACTCAAGGTGGCTGCCTGCAGCAAACAGCAGTGCCAGGGCTTCTCCCGGGTCTTCCGTGCCAGTGCGATCAGAGACATGAGTGTCGGTCACCATGGATATTGATGTACCACTGTGGTTCTGTAATCATATAATTGAGGTTCTGATAGAGCTTTGGTGGGAATTGATCATTCCTCTACAAAGATAACCTGCTCAGCTAGACCCACTGGCTCTCTGGAGAGTAATGACCTTGGGGAAGGACACTGACAGATGATCTGAGCTGTCCTCCTATCCTTGGGATGAGCTCTCTTCTTTTTTTCTTTTTTTTGTGAAAGTTGCTGTCTCCACAACACAGAATGTTTGATAAAGGAACACAAGGCAGCTTCTTTTAAACTTCTTTTGGTGCTGATATTTCAAAAAAAAATCTTTGTTCATTTTGCTTCCTTGCCCATGGCCAGAAGCTGCTTTTCCAAAAAAGAAAAAGAGAAAAAAGAAAAAAAGAAAAATCTCAACTCAACAATAGCAGTGGACAAAGATGGTTTGAGAGTGAAAGGTCAGGCATTCTTGATTTGTGTCCAAATGCAAGAGGGTTTCCTCTGTAACCTGCTTAGGTCTCTCAGACTCAATTTCCCCATCTAAAATGGTTCCCATATTATTTCCGTACCTCATGGGGAAGGGTTACTCATAGGATTGGAGGTTGGGGCACAGTCTATAAATGAATAATTTGGAGACAGCAGCTTGACCTAATTTTGAGATTCTGTGTGTATGTCACTGCTACTTTACCCTGAGGTTTGCTTTGCACCCTCTCTGCCTCCGCCATCACTGCTTCATCTCCTCTCTCCAGCAACACCTTTGGATGTTGTGTGACCGACGGGGATTCTCTAAGGCGTTAGGGAGTGCTAATTTCTCCCAAGGAAACATCACCAGTGCTGTTTAAGGTGCTAGAATCAAACCTCATTTTATACACTTTGGTTCTTAGAGAAAAACATGCAGAATTCTTTCTGTGAGGCCTTATAATAGATTGTTGTAGCTGGTTGTTTATCCAAAAAGCAAGAGAGAATAGAAAACACAAATAAGATGCAGAGATTCTGCATAAACCATAACTAAAAGATCTTTGTTATTTCCTATATTAATGTAAAGTTCATATATGTATACACATGTGTGTGCACATATATCTCTATATGCTGAAGGCATACAGCAAGAGTAGAAATGTGTATGGTATTCTAAACTCTACTTTCAGTTTTCCCTTGGTTTGTGACTTTTGGTACATATGTGTGCAAGAAAGTCCAGTGAGGATTGAATGCCAGGTGCTGAGTGTGAAACAGGAACTCCTTCATCTTTTGTTCTGTTCCATACCTTACAGAAGGCAGGCTGAGTGAGAGAGATGTAACCCAAGCTGTAAATATGCTTTCTCGTGCGCTTCACATGGATATTACACCTGAGTGTTCTTTTCTTCCCCATGTGAAGACTTACTGATGGCTGGCTGCCTAAAGTGTTCACACATAAGGTTTACCTCAAGAAAGCTTAAAAAAAAAGTAGTGACTCTGCTAACCAAATTTGGGGCATTGCCACAGAGAGATCAATAAGAGAATCCAACCATGTCTGGTGCTTTTTGTCATGCCTTGTCCCCCATCTCCCCTGTAACTGCTACTCTAAGCAAGAATCTGAGGTGTTTGGAAAGGAAGTGGTGTGGGGATGCAGGCACAGTGTGCTGGTGAATCCAGACTTTACTGGAACAGGCGGCAAGGGGTCTTTCAAAGGTTGGGTTTGGTTTGCATGGTTTTGGTGTTAATGTTGGTGTGTGTGTATGTGTGTGCGTGTGTGTACACTGTATATATGTTTCTGTGTATGACATGTCTGATGGACAGAGAATACTGCAACCAGAAATGAACAGAAAAACAAACCAATCTATCAGATGCTATTTCTCAGATGATGTACTCGTTCACCTTGGTGAGAAGCCACTGTCTCACAGCTATGCAATCTTCCAGTTCCCTCCACCCCCCTTCACCTCAGATTCCGAGCTGTTCTCCATATCCCTCACAGATTGTTTTTTTTTCCTTTATCCAAGAACCACAAGGACCAATCTCTGGTTCAAGGTGAGCATGCTACAGTGATTCTTTGCCTAAATTTAAGAGCTAACGACCACAACAAAAGTTTCCTTTGCTTTCATGCGAAATGATTCAATGGTGTACTAATCCTGTTTGGTTCTGTGAGTAATCTGATGTGCATTGTGTGTTTTTGTGTTTACAATTTGTTTTCATCCTCTTTTTGGTTCAAAATATTTATTTTCTTTAGAGATTCGACTTTTCATGGTATATGTTTTGGGGATGTGTTGACTTAATGCAAGAACAAAATTTGGCTTAAGTGGAATAATGAGCCTGTGATCTCTGAGGCTGAGGGTAGGCTGGGGGATAGCATGCACCTGTAGCTATTACTGTAGCCCTTCCAACCTGATCCTGAGTCAGACTGTAGCTGTGACTCTGTGTGCTCTTGGGAGCTTGTTTCGTTCCTTATCTGTGGTCATCTCTATGGAGTAACCTGTCCCCAGAGGGCCAAGTGAAACCTTCCACATTAGCTTTCGGCCAGTTTCAACTTTCCCAAATAGTCCCCAGTCTACACTTACTACCCAGTGACAAACCTCACTTTTTCTATCCTTTCTAATACCCCGCCCTCTGCCAGCATGGACATCAACTTGGTCTGACTAGGGCCAATGCCTCTGTTTTCCTTTTGAAGCTACTGTAAGTACAAGCGGGACTCTTCAAGGGCCAGAAAGCATAATTGCTCAGGAAGCCAGCCCTTTACCCACACACTGTGTGTGGTGTGTGGTTCAGGGTGGAGTGACATTATGAGCGTGGCAGCTTCCAACTCATTGACAGTGTCCTGTGAGGCTAATTCAGGTGAACTGGCACAGTCTCACAAGGTCTTGAAAAGTAGTTGTGGGGAAGAAGAGAGGTCCTGGGGGTCTATAAAGCACAACCTAGGCAGGGAAATCCCTTCAGGCAGAAGGCAGCTCCTCCCCTTTTTAGGCTGAGAATGCACAAGTCTGAGTTCTGTTCATGGTTTACAAATCTAGCACAAGGTGGCTGAGCCATCCAAGACAGTTTTTAACAGACAAATTCAGACACTGCCTAACTGCTCTAGCACAAGCTGCTCCTTCTCCCTGGTTGGTGGGAGAATAGGTGGAGTTCCTTGGAGCTGAAGAAGGAGAGCATTGCTCCGTGAGAACAGCATAGTTTTTAGCACCAACCCCACCTCCCCATCTCCCTGTTCTCTTAGCTATCAGGGGATAGTTGAGTCCTATCCCAGGAACTTCCTTCTCTTTGTTTTTCCTAAAAGAGCCCCCCCTTTAGAGGTTGTTTTCTGGAGACTTTGAGGCCCAATTATACAAGCACCCCCTCCCAGAAATCCTCCCCAGAAACTAAGCCATCTGCAAGGTTCAGAAAATCCCAGCAGCAGCAGTTTTAAAACACACAAAGTTCCCCAACACCTGGCTCTTGCTAAGTGGTTAAGGAGCTGACGCCCTGTCTGTGACCCCCTCCTCTCTGGACTAGTGCTATCCAGGTTCAGGCCCAGAGTTGACCCCAGATCCAGTGTTTCCAGGGCTTCCAACAGACACAGGTTTGGGACAAAAAGAGGAGCCCAGGGGGAGAAGTATGCTGACCCTTTGCTCTTTATGGCAAATCAGACTTCTCAGATTTCTTTGGGGCTGTGTCAGCCTGTGACTCTGGGAAGGAACACACACACCTCTGAGGTCTGTGATGGCAGTGATTCTCAGGGACTGTTCCTGTGGATGCCAACTGTTCATGACTAGCCCTGTGCTGAGGGAATGTCTGTCGGAGTGGGCATGCCCTGCTGTAGCATGGGAGCTGACCCTTGGTAGAAGTCTCTCCTATTAGCTGCCGCTTGAGACCGTGCAGCAAGTGTGCATGCCAAGAGTACCCAGGCTGGGGGAGCCTGGGAGGCCCAGTGTTCCCTGGGATGGCTACTCAGAGGATGGGAGATGATCAGGGGACAGCCAAGTTCTCAAGATCTCTGTGGGCCCAGGAATCACACTGTTAGAGTAAGTCCCACAAAGACCTTCTGATAGCATTAGCCAGTTGTAGCAGGGCCCTTTTAGAAGGACAGGGAACACCTATCTATGGGATGTTGACTTGACTAAGAACAAGCAAAACAGGAGACTCGTGCTAGCCTCTCACCCAGTTTGCCCTACCAAAATCTCCACTTCATTTTATGGGCCAAGAAACAAAGGCTCATAATGCCTTGAACAGGGTGCTGTGGTCACCCGGGGGTACAGGGGCCTAGATCAGTCGTTCTGGTCTGCCTCCGGGGTTCACTCCTTTTCACGCTCTCTCCATCTCATTTCTTCTTTCCAAAGCTTACAATGATCAGGTGTCTCACAGTGCCCAGCAGAGACTGAGATGGACGCCAAGAAACCTGGCATTTTGTTTCCATCCAATAAATTCAGCAGGAGGGACCTATCCAAGAATCTGAGAAGGTGGCAGCCCGAAGTGGGGATGAGCCTGGGCCTGTCCCTACATTCCTAGGCAGGGTATTGGCCTCCTGTGTGCCTCTCTTTTCCCTCTCTCTAAAACGCAGGGGTGAGGCTGCAACCTCTGAGCCATGCCACCAGAAAACACTAGACAGCAAGATGAGCAAGTGCAGTGGTGGAGAGTCAAATAATGGTTAGATGTGTTCAGACCTGGGAAGGCCATGCTTCAAACATAAACCAGGGGCCAGAAGGTGCGACAACAGGGTGGGGAGCGTAAGTGAGAGTCACAGCCTCCAGCACTGGAGGCAGGAGGAAGCAGTGAAGGAAAGCACAGGGAGCAGAGAGGGAGCGAGAGAGATGGGCATGCGGGGTAGGTGAGGGGCTTAAAGGGTGTGGAAGAGAAGACCGATGTACTCTACTAACCCTATCGGTCCCTTCCTTCATGTGTTTGCAACAGCAGCTCTCCCAGGGTATTGCTTACTAGCACTCGGACACAGTGTACCTTCATGAACACACAATACTAACTCTGCACGGATCACAAAAGCTGTCCATCATGAAAGCCCTCCCATCCCATGCACAGAGCTGGGTATCATTGGACAGGGCACAATAGGATCTCAGGGTGTGAAGAAGACATCATCATCATCTCATCTCTCCTTTGGTCCCCCAGAGTACCATGAAATCAGACAGTCCTCCTTCAGGACTGTCCCAACGTTGCCTACTATAGTCCAGCTGCTTTCCCTTGATTTGAGTCTCCCAGGGGACAGAGACTGAGTATTTGGGACCCTTAGAAGTGTCCTTGCTCTTTCCTGGTCTAGGAACTCCTGAAGACAAGATTGGTAATCACAAACTCACCTGGCCATATTCTCAGAATCAAGTGCTCTGACAAACAGTCCCATACCCCCAGCCAGGCTGGAGAAATTGTCGGGCTTCATGTTACACATGAATTGGTTTCATTACCTATCCCAATGTTTGATGCTCAAAATTCAAAGGCAAGTCTTCCCTGGTATGGGCCCAGAAGAGCAGGAGGAAGCCCTGGGTCCCACCTAGACAGAGATAGTTGGCCATAGCATCTCCAAAGCTTTGAGGACGTTGAGATCTTCCCCTATGCCTCAAACCAATTCTCTTGATACACTTTCTAAAGACACAGCTCAGCCTGGTTTATGTTGTTCATGGACCAGGTGTTGTACTCAGGAGACCCACAGTCTCCTGGGGTGCTTACAATCCCCAGGGCAATGAAGCACAAACAAAAGAGCCAACCCAGTCCCACTCTGGCCTCTCACCCTCACACGTCCCCAAGGTCCCCCCTGAACATATCAGGTAGCCTTCCATCCCTCTTCCATTGTCCCCCAAATAACTAGGCGCTCCGCCAGGGCCTCTCAGCCGCTGCCCTGGCCTGTAGCTTTCTCCAGTATTTATTAAGAAAGCAAATTCCATCCAAAGCAGGACCTAGCCACAAAGTAGAAACATGAATTAAAACATCCACTGAAGTCTGGCTCAGTGGGAGCCCCAGAGAGAGACTGGAGCCCCACTTGCTCTGCACCATTTGCTCTAAGTCTGTAGAGCTTTCTGGTCACATACAACATGGTTAACCGTTTGTCTACCATCTGCATAGGTCTGACCTGACCTTCCAGGGTGAGCTGTTTTTATGGTTCACCCAGCCTGGGGTCCTCCTCTTCCTGCTCCTTCCTCCTGCCCATGTTTCTATCATTTAGGACACAGATACGAGGACACAGAGGAACTGTTTTCTGTAGTTGTCAAAGCAAGCATACAGTCAAGGCTGAAGATGGCTATCTGGGTGCCCATCAGCCGCCCCATCGGAAGGATTGTTAAATGAAATAATAAAGGAAAGGGGACATCTTGAGTTGCCAACTGGCAGGTACCTCTTGCTTCTGAGACCAGTTGATCCCAGAAAGAAGCTGGGTTCAGTACAGCTGATGTACTAAGGGTCCCAAAAGCCGGCAGTCCTCTTCTCAGGGGCTACCACTGTGTAGATGCTCCAGGGAATTAAAGCCCCCTGACATGTTCACCATAAACTCCTAACTGGTGAGCTCCTGGGACCCTCAGGTCCCAGATAGCAAGACTACACAGAAAACCCCTACAGGACAGGTTACTCCTCATTAGATAAGTTAAAACTCTTTCCAGGGTGAAGCCAGAGAGCACAAAAGCAAAATAACAAACAAAAATAACCTACATTTTTCCCTTAATCTTATCAGGGTTTGCAATTGAACACATCTGATACCCTGACTTTAAAAAAAATGACTTTTCATTTTGAAGCAGGTGTTTTTACTGGGACTTATTTTAGGGTCAGAGATCATTGGGCTTCTTCTGCTGGCCTGGTGAAAAGGCAGACATTGTTGGCCACAGTGTTAAGCCAAATTTAAAATCTTTAGTCGCCTCCATCTGTAAGTGTTCTGTATCTACCTCATTATGATTCTTTTGGTTTTCTGTGCTTTCGTGTTGTGTACAATGTCAGAGGTGAAATGTAGATAAAAATATATATATATATAAAATATATATTTTTTGCTTTGCAATAAAGTTCAAAGCTATAACAGAATATTCATGAAATGTCATAGCCTTTTCTTGTACTCTATGCTCTTAGTTGTGAACTGTCCTCGGGAGCCCTTTTGCCTATTCACTAGAGTCAATATTGTTGCGTTGGCCATTTGATAAGTTACTCTACTTATTTTCACTGTACTTTTTTTGACACATTGAATAAGACACTAGGATTCTTGAACAATTCTTGGTTTCAAAGGTGCTTTATTTCTGTGGATGCCAGTGACCAAATGGAAATATCTCTACAGACTGGATCTTCTAGATAATAGGATTCATGTTGATGCCATTGTTCTTTGGGTTTAGAACTAAAGGTTTGTGTATAGAGGTGGGGAAAAGGAAACGTTGGTTTGGCTTTGTTTCTGGTTTTTGTCTTTGGTTTTGAAACCTTTTCTGTTTACTTATGTCCAGCAGAGTTTCCTTTTGTAGGCTCCACTCTGTGGCATGGAGCACGGTGCGCGCTGAGTCCTTGGCTTTGCTGTCCGACTGGACTGCCTTCCTTGCTGGCGCAGCCGCTTTCTCTAGGTTGATGTCATGTTGTACCCAGCCTCCGCCTCTTCTCTAAACCTTCTGGAACTCTCTTCCATACCAATGTGTTATGAGGAATGGTGCTTTGGAAGCGTTCACAGTGTACAAGCCAGCGGTACCTAAAAACTCATGTTTCCCAAGAGAGTCCAGATGGTAAACAGGACAGGTTCATGGGATCCTGATAGAAGGTGAACTGTCTTCAATATATCCTGTTTATCCATGTGTTTGGACAAAATTACCTTCATTTCACTAAGCACGTCTATGTAGCAAGCCCTTGTATAATTTGTACACTCAATGATCCTTGTTTTTTCCTGTGTCTTGGGCCAAAATATGTATTTTTTTTCTCAAAGTAATTCAATGTGCTTTAAATGGGATGAAGAAAGTTTTCAAAAATTAGGGTAAAATATCCTTATAAGTAACACTTCTGCAAAATTCTAGACTTAGTATCCCCCAGCTCTGAGGAGCTAGGGAAAAGGAATAGTTATGGGGGGTGACCCCCTTATAAATACATACAATGCTACAAGGAAATGAAAACATCTGTGTCTCAATTTTATAATAGGTTGGGTTTTTTTCTCTTTGTTCTTCTAACGATCATAAAGAATTGTTTGGCGTGTATCAAAGGTTGACATTTCAACTTGTATTTGAGGGAGGTTTGTTTTGCTTTTTAACAATGCTGGGCTGGCATTAAAAACAACCATGGCTAGGTTACACTCTGCTCATCCCTAGCTGTTTCTCTTTTTATGGTATAATGGTCTGTTCTTGAGTTGAAATGCATATAAAGTGTATAGTGAAGGTTGGGATATACTGGTGTTGATTTGGAAGGAAAACAATGATAAATATATATTTACATATATGTGTATATGTGTGTGTGTAGCTAGAAGAATGGGAATACATCACACACACACACACGTACAATAGCCATGCACTTCCAAAGTTGGTTTTTGATTCTGAGGAATTTGCCACTTTACTGAGCTTTCTACAATTCCAAGATTTCATTGGAAATAATGAAATGATTGAGAAATGTTTGCTAGAAA
>LOJH01013867.1:7399-24530 GCA_001685095.1 Ellobius talpinus
CTCTCTCTCTCTATATATATATATATATATGTGTGTGTGTGTGTGTGTGTATGTGTGTGTGCATATATATAGTGTGTTATATATATAATAGAAGGGCAGGAAGAAGAGAAACAAGACAAAGCATGTAGAAAACAGTCTAAGAAATTTTCAAAAATATATGAAAAATTGACAAGACAAATGTACTTGAGGATTTTTGACTGAATGGCAAATTCCAAAATATATATTAATAAAATGATTGCTTTTAAAGGTGTAAAAAAAAGACATCATTTGAACATTCAGGAAAAGGAGTAATGTTATTCAATGTTGGTTTTAAAGACACTCAGTATATTAAGGGAAGAAAATCAAATTGACTTTAGACTTCTTTTTCAGATTTTATGCCAAGAGATAATGGAGTAACATTAATCATATTTTATAAAATATAGGCACGGATTCCACAAGACCACACTATTCTTAGATTATTGACAAATATTTGATACAGAAGAACTTCACAAATATTGTGGTTTTTTGTGTAGCTTCTGAAGAACCATCTAGAAATTAAGACTGAGAATTCTGGGATATAAGGGGTGGAGATTTGCCTGGAAGCTGTTGAAGCATGAAAATATATCTAACCTTATCCCTAAGGTTAAATTATGAGAATGTGAATGAGAAAATATATGATGAGAATGCCACCAGTACATATGATAGTAGATAGAGAAAAAAAAACCAAAAAGCATAAAAAGCAATGGATTTTAACCCACAGATATCAAGTAAGACAATATTAGCTTAAATTTGACAATGAAGGAATAAATATAAGAATTAAGTGCTCTTCAGTATTATTAAAAATAAAATATTGATTAATAAATTACTGTGTAGTTTAAAGAGTCAACTTAGCTGAATAGTAGTTGTGAATCATCATCTACGGCCTACTTAGTCATAGGTTTTTGGCCCAATTAATAGTATCAGGCATGAATTCAATTTTGTGAATTAAGCCTTAAATCTAACTAGAAAACTGTTAGTCTCCAAACCATTCTGCCACTGTTGCTTTAATGGACATGTAAGGGTCTTGTAAACCTAATAATTACTGAAGTTCATGGGGTTCATGGCTAGGTAAGAGTACTATTAATTTTCTCCTCTGGTAACATGGCACACATTAACTTCCAGTAAGAAGAAAAGTGATCAGTCAGCTTGAAGTTTCTAGGGTACTACCAATTTGATTTCTCCATGTACTATGACTCAAGAATACAGTATCTTCAACCATAGGATCTTACTATTCAGTTCTAGATAATAACTAAATGTGAGGGAAATTGTCTCTTCTATTTTGAGTATATCTGTGGAAGCCCACTGTAAATAATTATAAAAGAGATATCCCACAACTGACACTGGATTTTGTTGTTGTTTGCATACTAAATCTGGATCCTTTTAGCCTCAGATTAGCATAGTTCTCAATTGGAAACTCACAAACTGGCTAAAGTTAAAAGGATAAGGGACTCTTTGGAGTGTCAACTCCTAAACAGATACTATAAATCTATATCATATACCTTTCCCATAAGTCTCAAAAGTCATTGAGGAAGAGGAAGTAGAAAAACTATAATTATCAGAGGTAGGAAATGACTACAGTAAATCACTGTCTTTGAGTCCTAACACTTAAGTTTCCATGCACCAACTCACAGCAATTCTCACATCTCATGTAATATTTGCACACAATCAAGCCAACCACAATTTCAACAAGGATGGGGGAGACTGGAGAAATCCCACCTGTACCTGAGGAGTTACTGACACTTAATGCCTTCTAGAGGAGGAGAATCAGTTTACTTCTGCTGTGGTCCTTGGTTGGCTGCCCATGTTCTACAGAATGGTCCTACACCCAGGTGCACACAAACAGCACAATGTAGATTCAGCAGATTTCAAAAAGAGTTCATGAAAATGGGGATAGGGATCTTGTGAGAAAAGGTGGGGATAGATTTGATCAAAACACATTACATTCTGTAGACAGAAACTGTTTCCTGGCCATCCAGACTCCCAAAATAATCACGCAGAAATCTGTATTAATTGCAACACTGTTTGGCCAGTAGTTTAAGCATATTTCTGACTGACTCTAATATCCAAAAATTGACCCATTACTATTAATCTGTATATTGCCAGATGGCTGTAGCTTACCAGCAAGATTCTGGTAATCTGTCTCCTGTGGGAGACTGCATGGCTTTTCCTTGACACTGCCTTCTTTCTCTTAGCATTCGGTTTAATTTTCCTGCCTAGCTCTATTCTGCCAAGACGTTGGCTGAAACATCTTTATTCATTAACCCACAAAAGCAACACATATACAGAAGGACTTCTTACACAAACATTCATGTATAAAATTCTCAAAAAAAATCAGAGCAATTATTAATATATCAAATAAAAGACAGCATAAAATTTCTTAACTATCAGAACAACTTTAGAATTTGGTATGTATCTGTGTTTTTGTATGTTTTGCAGAATACCAAAACCTTACTCCATAAACAAACTGAGCTAAAAGAGTAGTAATGTACTACAATTTTAAGGAAAGCATCTATAAGATCAATCTATAGTATACATTCTGTGCCAGAAAAATATATCTTATCAAAAGCCAGACCACACCTTAACATATACCCAAAAAACACAAGTGATTGCTCAGCTGCGTACATTGCTGTTCTGTTCACAATAGCTAGGAAATAAAAACAATCTAAGTGCCTTTTAACTAACAAATGGATAATGAAATGTGGTGCATATATGTTATTGTATATTATTTACCCGTTAGAAAACAAAAGAAAGAAAAAATAAGAAAACATAAAATTTGCAGGTAAATAGATGGTACTGGGAAGATAATCTTCAGTGAAGTAGCCTAGATCCAGAAAAACAGACATCTAATGGTTTTTTTATCTGAGGCTTCTAACTCCAAGTCTTCAATATAAGTATATATCCTGGAGTAACATTAGAAGCCAGAGGAGTAAAAAAGGAATGACTGCTGAGTTGAGGCAGGGCAATATAGAGAGTAAAAGCAGGATTCAATTACCTGATGAGGGAAATGGGAAAAATGTGGGGAAGGAAGGGTTATAATAAGAGTGTAGAAAGGAAGATAGACACAGAAATAGAGGGGAAGAGGGTAAAATAGTAATAAAGATGCCTGAATATGCATAAGGAATCATAATTAACTATCTACCTGAAAGTTCCTAAAATAAAAGCAAGTCAGTATATAAACATATATAGAGTAAATGAAATTTTTCCATATGGGCTGGCAATGATGTCTGTAAAAACCAGAGAACATGGAACAAAGCCTCCAAAACCAGATATGAGAAGCCCTCTTTTGTGTTCCTGTTTAGGATTGCCCAAGAAATTCCAAATATTATAGATTATGGCTATTGTTCTTGCTTTCATTGTACCAGAAGGTGGATACAAGATTTCAGAGAAGATAAGAAATTAACAGTACTACTCAGCTATGACATCTATGGACCATAACAATAACCCAAAAGGTGCAGTAGTAATACACCTATTTTGGTGGAAACCACAGTCCATTAGAATTAAGACCTACTCAACAAGAGTGAAATCATTCCTGGTAAACTAACAACCCAGGGCTAGTAAAGTTGTAGGTCTTGGAGGTGAAACTTTATCTTCCACTTTACTACATTCTAAATATTATTTCTCCCCCCATAGGTAAACATTATCTTTATTGTTCATAAAGGAAACTTTTCTTTGCAAAAAATGGACATGACTATATAAAAACACACCAATCAATCATTGCAGCATTGTTTGTCATAGCCAGAACCTGGAAACAACCTAAAGGCTCCTTGACCAAAGAATGGATAAGGAAAATGTGGTACATTTACACAATGGTGTACTACACAGCAGAAAAAAAAATAATGACATCTTGAATTTTGCAGGGAAATGGATGGAGTGAGAAAACATCATTTTGAGTGAGGGAACCCAGACTCAGAAGGAAAATCATCACATGTACTTAGCCATAAGTGGTTTTCAAACATAAAGTAAGGAAAACCAGCCCACAAATCACAATCCCAGAGAACCTAGACAACAATGAGACATACATAGATCTAATCTACATGGGAAGTAGAAAAAGACATGGGTAGTAGAAAATTGGGAGCATGGGGACATTGGGAGAGGGTTGAAAGGGAGGGGAGAGGCAGTAGGGGAGCAGAGAAAAATGTAGAGCTCACTAAAAATCAATAATAAAAAAATACCAATCAAAATACAATGTTGTGACTACAAATCTCAATGGATATATTTACAAAACATTCCTGAACCTAAGGCTTAGGGAATACTATAAAGAGAAGGTAGAAGATTGTAAAGCTAGAGGTTCAGGAAGTTTGCTGTGATATTAAGTTTTATAGTAATATCAGAAGCTATATCCATGTCTCACCAATATGACAGTCCAAATGTGAGAGGAACATATATGGAAGCAATGCACATGTCAAAGTACAGGAGGGAAAAAAAACTTAGTAAGATTCATTCCTACACAATCTTATAGAAAACTTAGAAAATCTAGGAGCAAAAGAGGTAGATTCCTTAGGGAAGAGCATACCAATTGGTTGTCCAGTACCAAAAGTTCAGCACTAAAATCATACATACAAGTAACATTATGCAGAAAGAACATAATATATTCATGAACTTATATAACAGCAATAACTCAAAAAAGAAGCTATAATTTTGAATAAGAGCAATGAGAAGGTTTGGAGGCAAAAAAGTGAAGGTTGAACTATGTAATTATAATACAATCTCAAAAAATGAGATTATCAAAAAGCTAAATATGTATCAAAAATGGCTGAGTATGTGTACAACTAGTGGTAGAACACTGTATAATGCATATAGTTCTGATGTCTGACCCATTATCAGAAAATAATAAAAGCCTAAACAAGCCAAATTCTAATTTGGCTGAATCAAAATAATACAGTAAAGTAGTGGGAAGTATTATCATTTGCTCAAATTGAGAAGCACAGATGATGACAGCAACAAACAAAAGGATAAATAAGAATAAAACATGTTCAACAGCATAAACCATGACTAGAATGTACAAATACTTTTGTATAATAATAAAAATGATCTTTTTCTGTCTTTGTTTCTAATAACAGTGGGATTAATTTTAGTGGTTAATGTGATGTTCATTTGTATTCCTAATCCGCTACTAGAATTTGTTAAAAAGTTAGAAATAGGCTCAGGTCTCCAAAGTGTCTCTCTTTCTCCAAATTGTTGAGTTGTGGGTCTATGTATTAATTACCATCCACTAAATAAGCTTCTCTGTTGAGGGTTCAGTGCAACACTGATCTATGGGTGTAGCAATATATCATTAGGAGCCATTTTATTGCTATGTTCTTTTAGCATGCTAATAGCAGGAGGTTTTCCCTAAGGCTCATCATTTATCTAGTCTCAAGTTCATGGTAACATTAGTTGTATCATATACCAGTTCTAATCATAGGCTGAACCTTAAATCTAATTTTTAAAAGGGGAAAGTGAATGGTTGCTCCCCTGACATCTGTGGCATTATTGCACCAGTATATCTTACAGGCAGGTAACTGCTGTAGGTTTCAGAATTTATAGTTGTGTGATAGTGATGGCTGTTTTTTTTTTCTGAGAACATGTTAGGTACTTTCCAGCACCATGAATGCTGGTCAGTAGGGGGAGGGTGAAGCTTTTATTTGTGTGTCATCTTGATATCTCTGTGTTCAATGAGATATGTAAATGTTTTCAACAATAGAGAATCATTATCAGGTTGTAAAGAAAAGCCAGTAGTAGCCTTGGATATACCTATGATGTTTGACAGAGATCTGTAGCACTAATAATAAAAACCCAAAGACACATAAATTTGGGTATGCTATATGGTCATTTTCATTGAATTTTAGGGAGTCTTTAATTTCTTCCTTTATTTCTTCTTTGACCCATTGATGGTTCAGGTAGCCATTGTTTAATTTCCATGTGTTTGTGGGCTTTCTGAAATTAGTATTGCTATTGAATTCTAATTTTAAGCCATGGTGATTCTATAAGATACATGGGGTTCTTTCAATTTTTTAATATATGTTGAGCTTTGCTTTCTTACCTAGTATGTGGGCAATTTTTGAGAAGTTTCCATGAGGTGCTGTGAAGAAGGAACTTTTTTATGTTATAAAAGTAGAGGAGTAGAAGGGTATAAGTGAAGAAGGGAGGGGAGCAGAGAAAAATAGATAGCTCAATAAAAACAATTTAAAAAAACCAACAACCCAGAGACCGATATTGGGGTTCAACTCAAAAACCTGAAAAGTAAAGCAGCCAAACCACCTCTACCAAGGCTGGGCAACCATAGACTAAGCAGTCTAAGCCTCCTATTTTATATTCCCCCAGTGCCAGGATTAAAAGCATGTGACCCCCTAAGACTGGGATTAAGCATGTGACCTACTACCTGGATTTGTTTCTGCATTGATCTTGTGTAACCCAGAGTGGCCTTGAACGCAAAGAGGTCCATTTGACTCTGTCTCCTGAATCCTGGAATTAAAGGTGCGTGTCACCATTTCCTCACCTCTAGTGACTTTAGCTCTGCCTGTGGTCTTCAGGCAAGATTTATTTATCAAAACACAAGTAATATAACACTAAAGGGATCTATTGGAACTCTGTGCCTAATGATTCAAAAAAATGGGATGAATTCCTATAATAGACATTTTATTTGATGGTATAGATGTCTAAATGGTTTGGCTTTTTCAAAGCCCTTACCTTAAATTTCTGGCATTTCTGTGGAAACAGAAGTGAAAATATTGTAAATTCCAGAGGTGGTATATGACTCCAGTGAAAAAAATTTATTCATAAACAAAAGGGTTGAACTATATGGACTCATATAGATATCATAATAGGCACAAGACCTGAACGAGTTCAAACTAGACAAAATCCTAGCATAGAGAAGCAGAAATGAAGACAAAAATCTTACCTCAAACCATGAAGCTAATACATTTGTAATTGACACCTGTTGGAAAAGGGAAATCAGTTTTCTTTAATAGACTGTCACCATGTGTAACAACCACACTTCAAATACTTCAGGGTGGGCCCCATGTCCATGAATAGTGGGCCAGTACACAAAGATTCCATTATTATCCTTATTATTTTGGCCGACTTTTGTTTCATTTTGTTTTGTTTTGATATTTTTTCCCTCTATGGTTACTTAACTTTTACTAGAACATGAGTTGGGTGGGCAAGGAGATGTTAGGGGAAATAACTTGATCAAATATATTGTCAGTAATTTTTTAATTACAAATATTCCTGTGTTTGTCTTTGTATCCTATAGAGGTGTGTACAAGGGCAGCTGTCCATGGTTTCCACACCTGTTGGGATGGTACTTTATTTGAGATAGTTAAACTATTGAAGAGTTTCTATGTAGATTCTTACAGTAGTTTTAGAAGACTGAAATTTGGCTTTATCTGGTCATCTGCCTGACCGTTGACGAGGCACATGAAGATATCCACACAGTAATTTGTTAAAGAGCATTTTACAGTGGGGAAGAAGAAAAAGTAAAGCCAATAGCTTTACTTGAGTTACTTGAGGAAATGCAAAGAGACCCACAACTAACCAGTGGTCAAGGAAAATGGTATGTGTGTTCAATACCAGCTCTATAGAATCCTTTGGCCTTTGGAGGGAGGTAGGCTTTTCATCTTAGTAAAACGAGGTGCTATTGAAGATGGAGGGACATGAGCTAACCTAACTTAAAACTGATTGCTGTGATTTGGTGCTGAAAACTGACTCTGATAGAACAGCCATGAGAGCAGAGAAAAAAACGGTTAAGGAACACTGCAAAAAGGAGGCAGTGGTGGTGGCTTAGACACTAAGGCAATTATGTAAGTTTGAAAAGTGGTCAGATTCTGTGCATGCAATTCACCTTTTCATATGCATTGTATCTACCTCCAAACAGCCTCAAGTAAAATGTAATTTTTAAACCAGGTAAAAGAATTAGAAATGTCTTTGGTGGAGTCAGGAAAAGCATTGTAAAGTATTTGAATATACATAATCCTTTGTTTAAGTAGAATATGAAATATATTCGACTTATATATTTGTTAAATTAAATACCTTTTAAAATTAATTCTATTAGTTTGGAACTACAAAAAAATTTACATTAAAATTATCTTTTCTACCAACCCTTTTGATCTTGTTTTCTGGATTTTTGTCTATTCATATTCTTCACTTTTTATAACTTAAAATATTTATATATTTAGAAAATTAAATTTGACACAATTATTGGTGGAAGTAGAAACAATTTCAACCTTTTCATTTTTACTTTTCACTGGAAATCACCAAGTAGATTATAGAGGTGTCAATCTTATCATAAGAGAGCCATTATGATATATTTGTATTTCACTATAACAAAAGTATCAGAATAGTACTAGATGCTACCAACACCCTTTACTTTGATTCTGTCATCACTAAATAATAAGACAACAAATTTGATTATTAGAAGTGCCACAAAATTACTGATTTTAGATATAATATGCACTTGAATAAAGGTTATTATTATAAGGAGAAGCTTCACATGAATCCCTTAAGTTTTGGAAGGATATTCTTACATCTCCGTAGAGTCTTGTTTCTCTACAGTTTAAGAAAAGCAGACAACAGTGAAGTGAAAACAGCTCTTTATTATTCTTTTGATTCTCTTTGATTTTCTTTAATTCTCTCTCTCTCTCTGTGTGTGTGTGTGTGTGTTGGTCTGTTTCTTTCTCTCTCCTCTCTCTCTCTGTTTCTCTCTCTCTGTTTCTCTCTCTCTCTCTCTCTCACACACACACACCCACAACCACACATTCATGCATGTGATATAGTCGACCCTTGGCAAAGTGTGTAGTTGAATGATAGTTATGAATATCACTTTGGATACTTTTTCTTGAATAATCTTGCCTTTGGATGCTTGGGTAGAGATGTACTACTTACTCAACACACATTCTCACCCTTATTTCTCTGTCAGATGTCCTCGCTTCCTGGCAGTCTCAGAACACACAGTGCTGTTTACTCACCTAAATCTGCTGCTTTATGACATTGCCTTTTGATCTTCTTAGCCTCAGTAACTATCATCACATTAAGCAACCTTTTACAATTATTAGTGTTTAGAAATGAATAACCCAAAGAACAATTAAATGTGTTGGCCTTCTTGTAGTCTGTAATTTCCCCTTTCCTCTTAAGTGGAGTACTCAAACTCTTCAGTGACATTCTTTTGATTCACAGGCACTTACAGTAAACATTTCCTTATTTCATTTGATAACCTCTGCTAATCGGGTTTCAGTCTGTGACTCCATCTTATCACTTTGCCCTAACTTATACCAAGTAATTACTACTCTTACATTTTTATCTTGCAACCACGTTTTCCCTGACTTTTTAATGTAATTTCATTGGTGACCTATACCCAAGTTATGGCAATCCAGGTTTCTGAAGGGGATTGTCTGAGATGAGACTTATAATCAGAGTCCCAGCTGCTTTCGCAGCACTTATTGGAATGCATTGTACACTAATATTTGTGACTTAGAAATGTCAGAAATTTGAAACGTTTATTTTAAACAACAATTGAATATTATTATAAATGTTTAGCTTATTTTTTGGGAGCAGTTTTTATCAAAAGACAACATTTGTATTTCTAACAATTTGGGCACACAAAAAAGGCTCAGATAATGCTATGAGAATACACAAGTATTTTAGTTACTTTTACATGTGTACTTTTATGAAGTCCCTAAAAGAGAAGAAAAAGAAATTAGAAAGAAAATACAGGAAAAAATACAATAAACAAAATTCCTTATTTTTTTGAAAAGTGGTATATTACTCAAATACAATATACAGAGAGAGGTATTTGTTTTGATTTTTGGAAATGTATGTATTTCAGCCTAATGAAGATTTTACTCACAGAAACAGACAATGGGTTGTATCATTTTGATATGAATTGGAGTTTTGTTTTTCTTTTATTGATTTTCTTTTCTAATCACAGAATGCCTCAAGAAGTTGTAAAACCCTAGTTGGTATTTTTTTAATGAGCCATGTTTTTGAATTATATAGAGACTAAAATAAGAAAACTTGCTTTGATTTGATTATGGGAGATTTGGTGTATTCCACATTTACAGAGTAACTCACAAAGGAAGAAATTCAGTTGTCCAGCAAGAACCTTGTCCCAGCAGGCATCTTTTTATATTATGCATTTTTATCATTTTTCAGGAATATAAAGCAATCATGATTGACAATGTAAAACCTAAATATGCTGTCAGGGCAACAGTGATGCAGAAGAGAAGGAAAAAGTTTGAGTGACTGTCAATGATCGTAATTGCCCAAGTAGCTGCAGTAGCTCTGCATCACAGAACTCTGTTCTCTCTGTGGGTCTTAGAGTCTGATGTGATCACACTGACAATCAAAAAGCAGCTGCCTTATTTTTTTTCCTTAAAGACAGAGTTTCCTTTTATGTACCTTTGTTAGTCAATTGACAGTGGCATTTTCCTGATGGAAGGAAATGCAAGATCAATAGCTGAATGAAAATTATCCAAAACAGTGCTATATAGACTTTGAGTTTTGATATAAGCCTCTACTCCTCTGCTACAGAAAATTAATATGGTACATTTTAGAAAATTCTATCAAAATGAAAATTTAAAACTATGCATATCTACTTTATAGAGAACAAACACCTAATAATGTGTATTTATTCTCTCAACATAACTATCCATGAATCAAACATAAAAACCACCCAAATTTAGCGCTAAAAAGCAGATGCAAGTATAGTCTGTAGAGCGAATGCAATAACATGAATAGTTCCTGGAGTCTTGGAGATTCGTCTATAAACTGATATTGAGAACTTTGACAACTCAGTGTTATAAACAGACTGGGGTTTACTAAGGGATCACAATTATAGGCTTCATCTTTTCATGATACTGAGTATGAGTGTCTGAAATTATTAACATTTTGGTGTAAGTGGAGAGTCAAGTTACTCATTTTCTTTGTGTGTGTGTGCTTCAAAGGAGTCAAATCACTATGATTTTCTTCATATTGTTAACATTAAATATCATTGTGTTTAGTATCCTTCATTTCAAAATGAATTGATGTTTTAGTCACAACTTTTACAATGTCTTGCTATTACTTTTATCAAGATATTATTTCTAATATAAAATGTATTTATAATAAAGATACATAAAAATGTTATGTTATTATTGAGTTATTTAAGATACCTAAAGAAGGGCTTGCAGCTCTTTTACTTATTGACGGAACACTCTTTTAGTGGCCAGGCTTGCTAGTTCTGTGCAGAAATATTCAAACTGTATTGATATAAAGGAAATTCAGACATCCCTCTCTGTATATCAGGTTCTCTTAGAAAAATCATTTCGCTGTGTTGTAAATACTTTTCTTATTTAAAGTAATAAGGCTAATTTTATAGGTTTTTAAGAGTGAAATATGTATCATTTAAAATATAAGGACTAAGGAATTTTAACGGTACAATAAAATTCGTATGTCTGTATAAGTTTGCTAAATATAAGAGAGATGTTGAATAAATTAGAATTGGAGCTACAGCTAGATATATTTACATAGATAAGTAAAACATAAGTCACTTTGATCATCCATGAATGTAGCAACCCCAAACAATAGTGCAGCACATAATTTTTACAGCTTTGAAAACAATAATCAACGCAATTCAGCCAATCACACACAGGCAAATCAGTCAGGACAGTTCTACTGTGAAAAGAATGTCAATGTATAATAGGCAATCAAGAATGGAGTCAACGGTATTCCACTTTGTGCCTTATAAACCATGCTGTGACTGTGTTTTATGGAGCACTTATCAGTTTTGGTTTGAGGTGTCCAGATTTGGGAAATATTATTTTATGTGCATTATAGGTGAAATTTTTGTTTCTTTTAAATCTTATTTTATTTTTCACAATACTCAACAATCGTAATATAATTAGAAGTCCATTCCTCTTTTCTGTTTGTGATAAGCATGCTGTTGTTCATTTTCTTGACCTCTTTTTTCTCTTGTCTTTTTCTACTTTCATTTTAGTTCCCAAATTAAATTTTGTTCGGTTTTGTTAAAAGCTGCTCAGCAGTCCTAAAGAAATGATCTATACACTTAAAACAAAAACCAACGTAACATATTCTTTTTTTCTTCCTTAAAATATTCACCTGATTCCTTACTTTAAAATATTTATCACAAACTTTTCCTGAGGACATGGGTCAACCACTGTTAACTGCTTATTGTGTCAATAATAGTTGGGTTCCTTTTGCCATGTTTGAGTTATTGTATGTATTTATTGTAATGAGGATGTACCACTCTAAAGTGACATGCTTCAGTAGCATTGTAAACTTGAAATATACTGTCAGTGTGCCAATTTTTCCTAAAATTTGTAAGAAAATATTTTTTTCTGTTTTAGTTTGGCTCAAATACTGTGGGTTTAAATATTTTCCATTCTTATGTGTATCTTATGTACTTCTATGAAAGTGGATAAAGATTTTAATTTACAGAAATATGCTGTGACCAAGTACCTAGGGGAAAGAAGAAGTTAAGCAAAATGAAAATAAACAGAAAGCCAACAAGTCAACAGGACAAAGTACTGTGTTCAACATGGAAATTATAGAAATTTATTAATGAGAGCAAGGAAAAAATATCAGTCAATGTTCTGCCAAAGTGGGAGAATAGGAGACCACTCAGCTTACAACTGGAAAGCCTGGGTTCAGTTCCCAGTACTGCCACTTACTCATGTTAGTGTATCACAGAATCCACTTAACCTTGTATATAGCCTTTGTGGGATTGCAAAAGTCACTTAACCTTTCAACCTTTTCTCTTGTACTGATTAAAGATAAATAATACATGCTTTGAATAGCTATTATGAGAATTAACTGTGGAATGTCTATTTAAGTGCTTTGCATACTGGAAAATTTATACAATAAACACATGTACAAACAGTAAATCCAGACACTCAGTAGAATTTTTTTTCTGTATGCCAAAAATCAAGTGGGGGGCTTCAAAACCAAACATCTTAAGATGAATTTAGGGAATGGGTGTGAGAGAAAACTTAAAATCAATCTTTACATGTAGTTCTTTTTTGTTATAGTAGAAAGAATTGCTTGGTAAAGGGGAGACGTGGGGAAATTGGATAAGAGAAAGGGAGATTTGAAAATTAATATTTAATAGGTACATTAGATATTTTCATTCATTAAATCCTTCAGACAGAAGAGTATAAGCTTATGTTTCTACTTCCCGGAGAAGCAAATGCATTAGAACTAAATTTTCTAGACAAATTGTTGAGTATCCATCAAACACTGCAGAGGAGAAGCTAGAGTCAAATGTAGACCATCATGAAACAGATGGCCTTTCCATCATTTCTCTCACCAGCACAACTGCAGAAAGCCAGGTGGTGACAGCGTATTAGCTGTTTCATTATGTTCTTCCTTGCTTAGCTAGATACAAAGGTACCAGCAAGAGCTTTCCCTTAGGAGAATTCTCAGGGTCTCCTCAGTGCAGAAGCCCAACATTAACACCTCCTGGGTACTGTAGGACAATGGTCTTATACCCTGAGAAAATTTGTCACTTATATTGGTTTAATAAAATGCTGATTTGCCAGTAGCCAAGCATGAAGTTAGGCAGGGCCACTAGAGTGGGAGAATTCTGGGATGAGAAAAGGCTCAGTCTGCAGTTGTCAACTAAGCACAGAGGAAGCAAGGCGAGAATGCCTCACTGATAAAAGGTACCAAGCCACATGGTAACACAGACAAGAATTATGGGTTAATTTTGGATGTGAGAGTTAATAAGAATCCTGAGCTAATAGCCAACCAGTTCATAATTAATGCAGACCTCTGTGCATTTCTTTGGGACTGAATGGCTGCTGGACAGGGTGGGACAGAAACCTCTGTCAGCACCTGGGCTTCAGTGATAGCTTATGAAAACTAACAGAATAGTATGAGTGACTTGAAAATAGGAATCCAGATTTTATAATGCACTGTCTCAAGAAATTCACAAACATCAATATTTGAGGATAATGGCAAAATAAAATCGATAAAAGTAATAATGTGAAACATCTCTTCTTAGATAATAACCCCAGATCCTGATCTTCACCAATTAGATTATTGGTAAATGATGGGAGAAAATGGCACAGCAAAGACCAAAGGGAGGAAGATAAAAAAAGGCAAGGGCAAAATGCTGTGTTTGGAAATAAGGCCACCTAATTTTACACCTCCATGAGAAGCGAACTTCATTATGTTTTCCCCAATTTAGACTGTATAGTATTTATTTGGCTTAACTGAAACTCTTAAAAAATAGATAAGGATAACGAATATAAGTCACAGTCTATATTCAGATACTGAGCATTAAGCCCTAGCCTCTAAATAGGGAAACAAAAACATTAAAGGAGTTACTGAAATGAATGGGTAGACCATTGCTACATCCTAATTTCTGTAGCTTTTGTAGTTCTAGTGTCAAGTTCAAGAAGATGAAATGAATACTGGCATGGCAGTTTTTGAATGTGTGCTTTCACATGTTACCACATGTGATGAAGGTGAGCACACTCCTCATCCTAGCTGGCCTTTCAGATTTGCAAACATTTCAGGAAAGGTTGCCAAAAAGCTTTCTTCTTTTTTCTCCATTTGTAAATGTATTCCTGCTAAGAGGTCAATCTTTACACACTCTACTCTAATGCAAAGCTCATGGTTTCAGTACCTTCCCTAAGATTTGCCTGAAACATATGGATACCAGATTATTCAGGTTGTAAAAATTACCACTTCAGGTTTGGTTCACTTGCTTTGTCTGCTTCCTGTCATCCAGTCTTCGCTTTCACCCACCATGAGCCTCACTTTGGTATGGCTTCATGTCTTCAACTTTTGATATCTTATGGACTCTGGCATGAGTAGGTGTGCATAAACCTGCTGCAAAACTGGAGATTCTGACTTGAGAAAAAAGAATATTTGTTCTTTGGTCTTTAGTTTTTTAAAAAGCAAACTCATAGGGTTAATAATTATTTACTTCTCAGTGAGCCCCAAATAGGCTCAAAACAAAAGCAATTGGCAATTGTGGAAGAAACAAATTTTTTCTACCAGTCAAAAAAAAAGACTCAAAGATGAATACTAATGTCTAAGAAAGGAATAATATGTCACAACGAAGTTTTCTGAAAAGCAAAGATTCGGGAAAGTTCCTATTTAGGGACTAAGAGGACTCCCTGGGTGAAGAAAAGTTTGAATGCATTGTAAAAAGGAGTCACAGATAGCCTGTTGTCTGAAACTGAAAAGGGTGACTCTGAAATAGTGAAATAGAAGTGAGACCTGGCAAAAAAAAGTTCACTTCCATACATGCAGAACTAACTAGAGCGGCAAATGTACTGAAGCATGTTACCTTCAGGTGAAACAGAAAAGTGAAACGAAGATCATATGAAACATTGTAGAACCTTTCAAATGCCTTGATTAGGAAATTCTCACCATGGAACTCATCAAAATTTTATCAACAAAAATAATTAAAGAGGTAATTGCTGAGACAGATTTTATAATAATGACAAATATAGATTGCAAACAGTGAAGTTATGGTGGGTGGATAAATAATGAGGCCATGTTATTAATGGAAAGGAAGCAAAGTCCAAAGCTTGATAACTGTAAAAGAAGGAATGAGTATAATAAAAATGTAGTGGAAGGGACATATGCTGGAGCAGGCCTGACCCAGTGACTTCCTCTGCTGAAGCAGGACCAAGCTAGAGATCTCCATGGGACCAGGCCTAAGGTGGTGACCTCCACCAGAGCAGGCCCCAGCCAGTGACATCCATGGGCTCAGGATGGAGGAAGCAACAGCTGTCAAAGTAGGCCCAAGTCAGTGCCTTCCACTGGAGAAGGCCTAAGCCATCCACCTCCACAGGACCAGCATTGAGTTAGGGTGCTCTGCAGAAGGAGGCCAAAGCCAGAGATCTTGGTGGGAGCAGGTTAGAACAACTTCCTGGATTATAGAGCAACTTCCAGGATGGTTAAGCAACCACCAGGAACACCAAGCAACTGAAACCATGGTTCTGAATCCACCATGAGGAATAACCATATGTGCCTTGGATCCACTGGCACCTGGAAGATTGATCATCAGAGAAATTGCCACAACAACACCAATAGAGGAAAAGATGGGTAGACAAGGTAAGAAGACACTTAACACCTCAAATAGCAAAATGATGCCAAGAAAAAACAGTAGATTCAAAACAGCAAGAGTTGAAGACCTCAAAAAAGATAAAGCAGAAGAAAATGACCTAAAAATAACTTTAGGAAAATGTTTGAGGCCCTTAAAAAGAAATGGAAAAAGTCTAACAAGAAATTGAGTGAAAAACAAAAAACAAAGAAGTCAACAAATCCCTTAAAGAAAACCAAGAAAAGGCAATAAAACAGGTGAAAGAAACAATTCAAGACTTGAAAACCGAAATAGAGATAATAAAGAAAACACAAAGGGAATTTTGGCAATGGAATATGAGAAAAGAATCGGGAATAGCAAGTGCAAACAGCAAAACAAAAAAGGAAGAGGGAATCTCAAGTGCTGAAGATACGACAGAGAAATTAGATTCATCAGTCAAAGAAAATATTGCAGCTAACAAAAGCTTAACACAAACAATCCAGAAAATATGGAACACCATGAAAAGGCCAAACCTAAAAATAAAAGAGATAGAAGAAGGAAAAGAAGTCCAACTCAAAAGCACTGAAAATATATTCAACAAGATCATAGAAGAAAACTTTTCCAACCTAAAGAAAGATATGAATATGAAGATACAAGATGCTTACAGAACACCAAATAGACTGGACAAAAACAAAATAATCCCCTTGCTATGTAATTTTCAAAACACTAAATATATGGTATATTGAAAAAATATTAAGAACTGCTAAGGTAAAAGGACAAGTAACATATTAAGGTAGAAATGTCAAAATTACACCTGACTTCTCAATGGAAGCAATAAAAGCCAACAGGTCCTGGTCAAGTGTTATGCAGACATTAAGAGACAATGGGTGACAGCTACATACCACTACTATAACCGGCAAAACTGTCAATTACCATAGATGGACAAAACAAGATATTCCAAGACAGAAGCAGATTTAACCAATACCTAGCCACAAACCCAGCCCCCATGAAATAGTAGAAGGAAAACACCTGGTGCTGGAGAATTATTTGTATTCTATCAATCATGTATTTTAATAAAACGCTGATTGGCCAGGCAGGAAG
>LOJH01013868.1:0-24529 GCA_001685095.1 Ellobius talpinus
AATGTGAGCCTATTTCCACCTTGTCTGATGGTCAGAGAGTTTGGAGGTTGCTCACATTTGATGACAACAATCAAAGCTACACATCTGAATCAGGAAGTGGTTACTTGGTTCATTTGACATTGAGATGGCTCATACAAGTAGATCCATTCCATCCTGGCAGATGGTCAGGACATGCAAGCATACTTCTGCTCCTTCTTTTGTAAGAAGAAAGTTACCTGGGGAGTGGCTGCTTTCAGGATACTTGGTCTAGGGTGGCTTCACTGCCTAAACAACAGAATGCTCATGGCTTGACATCTCAAAGTGTTGAGGCAACTGTATGGGCTGTCCTTTGTATCATGTTAAAGAAGTCTTTTATTGTCTTCTTCCCCCTTTTGTATTGGGGTATAAAAGTGTACGGAAAATTAAACTTGGGCGATTTCAGTATTCGCTGAAACTCTCTCCCGGTACTATTCTATGGTCTCTGTTTTATTATTTTCATGTCTTCGCATTCTTTACTTATATTTCTGATCCCCACACTCCCACCCTGGCAAGTGGTATTTTTGTTGAGGCTGGTCCCTGACAGGCATATGCATGCCCATACTCACACCCCATAAACAAACACACAAATACATGCACTCACATATCACACACACATAAGGAGTATAGTACACAACATGGACTTATTTAGACAAAAATTGCCTGCAGAGGTCAATGGAAGCAGCCACAGTGCTCGGCCTAGATGGAGCCTGAGCAGGCCAAGAACTAGCCTAATGTCGCATCTCTGCAGCAGTCTACATCCCAAGCCAGGTCTATCTCCGTGCCTCAGTTTCTCTGGCTGGAACATTACAAATGGGACAAAGGGCATCAGTCAGCATACACAGGAATAAAGACAATCTTTTTGCCAAGTTCCAGGCTAAGGCCCAGCTCTTACCAGCTTTGAGAAGACTCTTGTCTTCTTTTCCCTATCTATTTAGTAAAAAATGATATTTGGGCAAATAGTCTAAATACTGTAAGTTTGCCTCTCACAGGGCAAGGCCCAGGGATAGAGTCCATCCTTGACCTAAATTGGTAAGCATAGAGGATTGATTGGTGTGGCCACCAAGAGAAGTGGTCACACCTGAAATAAAACAAAATAACACAAACCAAACAAACAAACAAGCCCCGTAGCATTAAGGGGCAGAACCTTAAAGCTTATTGCTACCCTTTCTTCAAGACAATGGGACAGCCCACAGAGCCAAGGTGGTCCAGCCTGAGGCTTACCAGGCAAGACTCATCCAGCCTTGAAACCACAGAAGCCTGAGTCAAAGGAAGCAGTTTGCCTCTACTACAGGGTCTACCAGCTGAAATCCCCCTCTTTCAAAGAAAAACCTGAAGTCACACGTGTACAGTAGCCTCTCTGGGGTTTTCCTTGTAGCTACTGCGCCACCTGCTCTCCTCCCCAAGCATCTTTTCCCACTGCGTTGACCCAGAGCTTCCCCCTCTTCTTTTACCTCATGAGGCTTTGAATCAGCAGAAGTCTTTTTGGAAGCCCAAAGAAAGTGAAGCTGGCTCTTTCCTTGTACCTGTTTTCCCTTTCTTCTTCCCTTTCCTGGTTTGTACCTTGTCTCACCACAGTGTGAGAATTTAAGAAGAAAGGGCTGGGACTAAGGAGCGAGAGAAAGGCAAAGAGACAGACAGACGAAGAGGAGCCTGGGAGAAACCTACAGGCATAGAAGAAAGAAGGGGCAAGAACTAGAGCTTGAGGTTCTCCGATAGGCTGTAAAGCATGAAGGAAATGCACTCTATGCTATAACATAACCCCCATCTCCTCCCAGCTTTTGAGACCATACGCTTCAGGTAGAGGTAAATTACTTCACACCTCTGTGATAAACACCAAGTCTTCCCTCCATCCAGCACACACTCATACATGCCACACTGGTTTTTGCTTTGCTCTGACCGCCATACATTTCTCACACACACTAACTTACATATAACAGGAAAATGCAAGTTGGGACCTCCAATGAATAGCATATCTTTGTTGCTGAGGGATTTGTTCCGAAGACAGCAGCAGTCACCCTGCGGACAGTGACCATACTGCTGACTGAGTGATGTGAAAACTGGCATGGTTGACTCTTGTTCTGCTCCCCATAAGTGCATCCATCTTAAGCCTGAAGAAAGCTTTTGGAAAGCACACATTTTCACAGACTTCTAGTAATACCAGGTCCAGACTGGCAGATGCAGTCTTCAGTGAGGGTGAAGCAAACCCATTGTTGACATGAAGGAGGCATCCAGTGATTGTCAGTCTAACCTCTTACCAAGGGCACAGCTACAAATAAATGCAGCCAACACTCTCATTTTCCATAGAGCAGTACTGCTTGCTCCACAGTCAATATCAGAAGGTCACAGAGTGGAAAAGAGAAGAAGACNAAAAAAAAACCCAAAACAGTAAGTTTCAGAGACCGGGGTCCAGGACACAAAGATTTTTAGTAAACAGATGGCAGAGATAAGAACAGAACAGAGCAATCCGGAAACTTCTAGTTTGAGAAGGAGAAAGAACTTGAAATTGGGAAGTTCAGCTCTTAAAGCAGAAGCCCACTGCTGGAGGGCAGTTGATAAGGAATACTGATAAAACAAAACTGCTACTATTGTTTATTAGAGAGAGAGAGAGAGAAGAATGAGAGAAGGAAGGGAGGAAGGGAGGAAGGGGGACAGAGGGAGGGACGGATGAAGGAAAGAAGGAAAAAAATCTATACTCTGAAAATCCCAAGGCAAGAGGGCAGATTCAAGGCAAATCTCAAGCACACAGACAGAGTTTATTTACTGCTCACTGCATCTACATCCCCTGTGCTTGTTGGACTGACCAAGGACCTTGCCAACCAGAATGGAACCCACCTCCCTCAAGCCCACCTCTCTCCATCATCAATCCAATTTCCTGTGTCTCATTCTTTATGAAGCAACCTTAGGCTATAATGGGTTAATTAGTTAAACTATTCTAATTTGCTAATTGGTTCATATGGCACTTATTTGGGGGAAATATACATTAATAATTACTTCTTGGCTATTTGACAATGATTGAGTCATTTACTATCTTCAGGCTTCCATTTTCTTACCTTAATTAAAATAATGGGGTAAACATACTATCAAAGGCATGGGGTGATATTTCAGTTGAGCCTGGTAGTGAAAATCCAGGAGGGCTCCCAGGGGCCATTTATAAGGCGAGGTAGGAGAGGTGGAAGAGTGTCTAAAGGAAATGAACACAGCAGCAAAACTGCCTGAGAGACTGCAAGCTGAGCATAATTATTACCGCATCCTCCAGGGGTAAGGAAGAGCCATGCACAATGTCCCTGAGTGGCTTGGACTTCCTACTATGTTTATTAATCATCTTGATGAAAACAGAGAGTCTGCATTGATTAAATTCACTAATGATCCTACGCTGAGCAGAGGAGTAAATTCCAGAAAGGATGGATTTATAAGGTAAGCACTAATATTAATCAGCTCGTCTTCATGAAACGGGTGGCAATAAATGAAACAGGATTTGCAGTAGCAAATGACAATGAGGTGCACCTGGGTGGGGGGAATCTAATGAGGCCAGATCCAAGCCAGGAGGCAGTTATTCTGGAAACGGTAAGAGAGAGGGAGAGTGGAAAATGAATAATAAGTTAACAACAAGCTTGAAATAAACTCTTCAGATGGATCACAGTCTTACTCCCAGTCCTTTGGTAATGAATGTTGGAGAGTGGAGCCAGAGCTTGAAGAATAGCAGAGTTAGAAGCTACCATAGAATGAAGTACCACTTCTACAGACATGGAAACTGAGGCCCAGAAAGGTCAGGTGTTAGGAATTAGGTCTGAGTAGTAAAACCCAGACTAGCAAGCTCCTTCACTCAGTCCCCCATGTGGTGGCAGAGACTATCCTCCCTCTTACAGCCCGAGTTTATTCTCAGAATCCTTCTCAGCATTGAACTGTGTCCTCTGATTACCTAGCCATCTCTGACTTGGATCATTGAACTACGTCCTGACAGAGCCGTGGCTACAGATCTGATTTTGCCTACTGCTGCTTCCTCACCCTCTTGAGTTCTAAAGTGTCAATAATCAACACAAACTATAACTTCAAGACTCAAGCGCTCAGCAAACACTACTGATTTCTTAGTTGGGATTCTGACCTTGGTCTCTACCATATTCATCTGAGGTCACTTATAACCCAAATTTGTTTAGGTTGCAATGTGGAAACAACAATGAGAAACATCAACACTTCAGACCAGTGAGGGTTGTGCACTTGAGAAACACATAAAATATATCTGTAAAAGGAATCCATGGAGTACAAATAAAAGAAGTGTCTATCACAGGATTTGACAAAATAGATCTAGTTTCAAAGTCCCTAAACTAATGAAACTTTGTTCTCTCTTGGGGCATAGAGCAAGTTTTTATTTGTTCAAATGAAGTGTTTTGAGAAAAGTCCTGTGTGTACCAGGTCAGTTTATTTCAGCTGGGGAAAAAGGGAGGGTCAGGAAGATTCACCTCAGAAGAATTATGAGGTAGGTGAGTCTGTCCATCTTTCAGTTCCCTCTGCTTGCCTTTCAGTTCCTCTCCCCAGGAAGCTCATGATGCTGATGCCGCTCTGCAGACACACACACACACACACACACACCCCAGTGCTGCCGGGCACCGAACAAGGCAGTGTTATTTGTACATTGAACAACTGTACAGCACGCCACAGGAGTTAGGGGCAGAATTCTCGAGACCCAGATCAGTGTTTCACCTCTGGAGCCCTTCCACCATTCCTCTCTCCCCTGGAAAAACACCCGGTCTTATCAGCACTGGCTCACAACACACTGGCAAATGGTTCGCTGCCCAAGAATTTCCAGATGACCCACCCTGCAGCCCGAGTGAATAAATTACTGTAACAGGAAATTTTAGCATGTGCCCGAAATAAATTTCTCTTTAAGTATGCTGTCCAAATTGTTCAGGAAGATCCCTTAGGTTTTGTAAGAGGTAATGTAACCAGCTAGAACCACAGAGTCCTCTACGCCAGTCTAATTTGCTAAGCACCTTGCAGCAGGTAGGGTCCTGTCACACCATGACAGGGTGCTAAGAGACTGAGCCCTAAAATATTAACTTAGGGCTCACCCCATTTTGGATGCTTGTAGAGGTAAGCAAAGCACCCAAGTATTCCAAATATACATCCTTATCTGAAGAATGTGTTTCTTGGTAAATTTAACTAAGAGACTATATGAAAATCATCTAGGATGGTGTTTTGCAATTGTCTACATATACCCATAATTTTCTTTATCCAAGAAATGCACCCCTTCATCCATGGTTACTACCCATTCCTGGTCACTTGTCATGTATGGTACTCATTTTATTTGCCAAATAAACCAGTGAGTTTGATCACAAATAAAAATAAGTGTAAAACCAACACACATTCCTAAGAGATGCTCAGATTACTAGATGGACTTACTGTCTGTAAGGTTAAAAGTTTGATGGACCCTAATATTATTTAACTTTAAAATAATTTTAAAAGGAAACAGATAAATAAATTCACACCTCAGTGTGGCAAAATTATGGTGATGTGGACCTTTCCAAGGCCTAGAGATGAGGAGCAAAAGAGGATGGGTGTGTTTCAAACAGTCAAAAGGAACAAGTTTATGATATACAACTTGGCATCTTGACTGAGCTGTGATGTGAATGCTAACACTGCATAAGACCAAACATAAACAAATAATTATGCATTAAATTCTAAGGCTCTGAGAAAGATGGAGGGTCATCAATGCCAATTTTGTAGTTTTAAAATTATACTATAGATTTTACAAGATGCTGCCCCTGGGAGAAACTAGGTCAAAGAAAGATTGGATCTCTGTTTCTTTCCACAGCTTATGAACCTGCAATTATCTGAAAATAAAAAGTGTACTCTAAATGATAAGATAGGGGCTGGGGAGATGCCTCAGCAGATAAGAGCGCTTGCTGTACAAGCGTAAGGGACTGAGTTCAAATTCCCAACCCCCATATGAAAAGCTGGGCATGGCTGCATGGGGACATATGAGCACAGAACTGTTGAGGGCATAGGTGGGAGAATTTCCAGGGTTTACTGCGTAGCAGCCTAGCTCTGGATTCAACAAGAGACTCTGTCTCAAGGAAACAAGGCAGGGAGTGATGGAATAGAATCCCGACATCCTCCTTTATCCTTATAGAAATACACATTGTGCATACCTGCATATCCACACATATGTACATACAGCACACACTCATGCGTGCACACATACACACACTCACAATATGGAAAGAAGTCAAAATGGAAAAATCTAAATAAAAATAATTGAGCAAAATAGTCCTGTGAAGGGCTTGTGCTAGGGAGACAGTGGGACACTCTTTCCTAGAACACACATGTCTAGTTGAAGACACAGTAGATAGATGAAAAATGAGGCAGAGTAAAGATGAAGCCATTTCAAGACCTGAATGAACAAGTGCATTTTCCAGGATTATCTGTTGCCACTGCTTTTAAATAGACAACAGGAACTCACCCACATAAATAGGTTGACTCCACTCGCCCCAGCTTCCAGATACTCTGCAAGATGAGCTCACAACTGCTCTCACTTGAATAGAATATGTAGAGACATCGTCGATTTTTGAGATGAATTTGTTGGTGGCCAGTTTTTCCACCTAAATGGGAAAGATTAACATTATAATAATGCCTAGACATATAATTTTTTGCAGAACACCGGCATGGGAGGTCTCATGGAGGTAATGTGACTCATTATTTAGCAAGTAATCTAAAATCAAAAGGGCATAATCATGAGTTTATTCTACACTGTTCCAGTGTGAGGTCTTGGCAGTTACCCTGAGGGAGAAGGTGATCTTGTAACTAAAATATTTAAAATGGTCAGCTGAAGGACTAGGTGAAGTTGTGTAGACAGAATAATGTTTCCAATGGAAAAATTGGAGTCATCTTCAACACCATACATAATCTCTGTTACCTTGTCCTTCCTCATTGGTAAGTCATAGTACTAAACAGCAGGTATTGTGTGCCTGTTCATCCCTGCCCAATGGTAACACCCTGTGTAGGCTTTCTGCTTTATTGCTTGGATGGTCCTAACAGCTCATGCCTCTGTAGCCACATGCTTCCCCCTCCCATCCAGCGTTCACACTGCCACCAAGATTACCCTTCTACCTGTAAATGCTACATTTCTCAATCATGTAAAATCCTTTGATGCTGCTCATTGTCCATTGCCATGGTTTTAAAGTAGACGCTCTTCGGCTTTTAGTAAAAACCTCACAGAGCCACTCTGAAGTTCCTATTTTAGTAGAGTTACAAGTCTAGTGTTAGCCTTGTGTGGAGGCCAGCTCAGTCACTACCACTTAACTGAAGGAAGCATGCAGTCTCAGCCTCTGGTACACCCTAGCAGGCACAGTGTGGTTGTGGACTGGTACAGGTCAGGAAGTGCTGATTGCTGCTCTATGATAAGATCTGTGCAGACAGTGAGAACACCGTTTAGAAATGGAGAACCGTTGGACATGACTGTAACATCCAAGCACATGATCAGTTGGTTTGTATTTTCATATCTTTGGCTGTATTTGATTTGTTTTGCTTGTTTCCTAGCTGATCCTTATAAATGTATTTTATAAAAATGTTAATCTATGGCAGATTAGAAATTTACAAGAGAAAGCCAGTGCTTCACAAGAATATTTCTGGAAACACACCCTATCATGTCCTTCTCTTTTTACTTCAGTAGGCAAGTTTCTGTCTGACTCTCCACCTCTGCTCAGGCTGCATTCAGTTCCATGCTGTAGAGGTGAACAAGGTTGTTTTCCCCCCTCTCTCTTCGGTACTCTGTTGATCTTTCCTATGGTACAGAGGCTCTGATGCCATTTACCAGAGCAGGACTCATCTTATATGTCTATTTATTTTTATTTAATTTATTTATTTTTATTGTGTTGGTATTTTGCTGTTGGCAGAGGCTGCTCGTTCATTTCCCTGCAGTCCAGATTCAAAATAATCACACAGAAACTATATTATTTGAAATATTGTTTGGCCAATAGTTTAAGCATCTTTCTTGCTAGCTCTTATGTCTTAAATTAACCCATTTTTATTAATCTGTGTATCACCATGTGGCTGTGGCTTACCAGGCAAAGTTCCGGCATCTGTCTCCTCTGGCGGCTACATGGCTTCTCACTGACTCTGCCTACTCTCTCTCTCTATATATATATCTGTATGTACATCTGTGTGAGGAACCAGTTATAAGAGACCCTGTGGGTGCTGGAAATTGAACCTGGGTTATCTGGAAGAGCAGTCAATGCTCTTAACCACTGAGCCATCTCTCTAGGCCCATGCCCATTTATTTTTATGTGAATTACCTGCTTGGAAGATCATATGAAAATAGTGTGCCCCATGATATAGCACATAATTTAAAATAAATACAACATGTGAATTAGTTTATTTCAGACTACAAAAACAAGGCCTTATTTCTCTTTATGTATTACCTTAAGAAACCTATTTGTAGATAGTGGTTAAATTTAATTAAACTGTGTTTCCTTTGTTTCTCTTACTTATTTTTACATTTATTTATTTGTGTATATGTATTATGTATGCCCCAGCATGGATATGGAGGTGAGAGGACAACTTGAGGCTGTCTCTTCTCTTCTTCCACCTTGTGGGCTCCAGGAATTGAACTCAAGAAAGCATGCTTAGCAGCAAATGCCTTCACCAGCTGGGCCATCTCACAGGTTCTTCATTTCTTTTATTTGCAGGACATGAGGTTGAATCCCAACTTCTATGTTTCTTCTTTACTTTCATGACTGAGAAATTATTCATCTTTTTGGGGGATGGGGCTTAATTGTCAATAAAATAGGAAAGGTAATTATGTAAGTTATTGTGGACAAGGCATAAAATAACATAATAAAACTCCACGGGTGTAAGATATGCCACCTGCACCATTGTCAAGTATGCAGACCAAAAATGTTGAACAGCCATGCTGCTGTGCCACCAGACTGCAACACTGTTTTCATCTTGCAAGTCTGAGGTTGCTGGTTGAGGGTGTGTCTCATGTTCTGCATGCATGAACCCCTCTCTTCAATTCCCATCACCCAATGATCAAAAATTCACAATCTGGATACTCTGTTTTCATTAGACAATGGTTCCTCATTTTCCATTCCCCACTTCCTGGTAGCCATTGTGCTAATTTCTGTTTATATGTGTTTTACTAACCTTGGTATCTCACACAGGCAGAATCATACACTATTTGTCCTTTGTGATCTGCTTATTTCATTTTGCTTGCTGTCCTTAGGTTCATTCATATTGCAGCATGTGTCAGATCAAAGACTGAATATTGTCTCTTTGTATATATTAATATATATCGTATTTGTTTTTCTTTTCTTTTTTCTTTTTCTCTTTTTTCTTTTGGTTTTTCAAGACAGGGTTTCCTTGTGCAGATTTGGAGCCTGTACGGTATCTTGCTCTATAGACCAGGCTGACCTTGAACTCACAGAGATCCACCTCTGCCTCCCAAGTGCTGGGATTAAAGGCAGCAGGCACCATCACCGCCCCTGGCAATACATTCTGTTTTTCTATTCATATTCTGCAGGGCTTTGGGTTTGGCTTGTTTGTTTTCAGGTAAGAATCTTGCTATATAGTTCAAACTAGCTTCAAATTTACACCATTCCTATCTCAGCCTCCCTCCTGGGTGCTGGAGTCACAGATGTGTGCCACCAAACCTGACTATATTCATGTGGTAATGAATATGGAGGCTGCTTCAGCTCTTCACAATTGGCTGTTGTGAGCATGGGTGCCCAAATATCTTTTTGAGACCCTGTTTTGAAATCATTTGCATATATGCCTAAGAGGAGAACCACAGGCTCTTATGATAGTTCTAACTTCTGGAAAACTTGCCTTCCCATTTTCCCCAGTAGGTGTTGTATCATTTGTATTTTTAGCAAAGCTCTTACAAATGGATTTCATTTTATCCTTTATATTATTTTCAACTCAAAGTATGCCCTTTCAAAATGAAAGTAATGTAAGATTTGATTTATTTCTGTAATACCTGGGGCAGGTGTAAGTCAACATTGACTTTGTTGATACCTAAAAACACCCAAAACAGTCACTACGTTTAAAGCAGCAGCTCTCAACCTGTGGGTTGCAACCCCTTTCACAAACCTCTATATCCAAAAATATTTACATTAGGTCTCATAACGGAATCAAAATTACAGTTATTTAGCAACAATGAAAAAAACTTTGTGGTTGGGCATCACCACAACATGAGGAACAGTATTAAAGGGTCACAGCATTAGGAAGACTGAGAGCCACTGTTTTAAATGTTTCACAAACAATGGGTGTCTAACATAAAATAAAGGAATGATTTTAAAAATTACCTGAAAGTAGCCATTCTTTGTGTTGTGAATTTTCAATTCATAGTTAAAGCAGTGGACTGGAAAGGCAGAAACTGGTTTCTCCCATTGGATATAAAGAGAAGTTTCTTCAATTTGAACTGTGACATTCCTTGGAGGATTCACTTGATCTAGATAAGAGAAGAGATATGTCAGTGGCAGTTCTGAAAACCCAATGATCATGGCTGATAGCCCCAACCCACCATTTCTAAGATATGCATTTTCAAGGTTTACCATTAGGTCTCAATCAAGCAATCTCAAAGCCACAGGAAGTGAGTGGCTTCCCAAGAGGTTCTTGGTATGGCTCGCTCAATAGAACTACACATATAAAGAACAAAATCACTACTCCAAATGGAAGTGATTGATTGACACCTTTCCCCTGTTAGCTCACTGCAAGGTGTACCCAGCATCCCTTTAACTTTCCAAGTTAGACTGTACTCATGGACAGAACATGGACCATTTACCTCATGTCCATTTCCCAGCAGAGGGATAGCTCTGGGTAAATCACTACTTTCTGGTTTCAGTATTTATTTATTTTTGTTATTGTTGTTCTGTTTTGTCATATAGAAAAAGAAGCTTCTACATAAAAAGAACAGATTAAGCTAAATAAATCTATACAGGAGTAAAATGCTTCCATACTGGTGTCAGGACCTGAGTTTGGATTCCCAGCACCCTGGTGAAAACAGCTATAACCCCAGAGCTGGGGTTGGAGGTTGGGTAGTAGAGATATGTGGATCCTAGGGCCTAGTCTAGCAAAAAAAAATAGCAAGTTCCAGATCCAGTGAAAGTCTCTGTGCCCTACAAAATAAAGCAGAGAAGCAAGTGAGGAAGATATCCTGATGGTAATCCCAGGCTTCTGCATGGACCAGTGCACCTGCACAAATACACACACAGCACACACACATATGAAGAAAAATGAAAGATGTAGAAAAGAGTGGGGAAGCAAAGAGGAGGGTCGAGGAGAAAGAGACCTGTGTACATATTGTCTAAAAGTCTAGCGATGAATCCAAACCACTACAAAGAACCAATAAAAACTGGAGATGGTTAGCTTTGAAGGAGGAGCCACAGGGTGGAAAAGCTGAAGGGCCACACCTTGGGGAAGAACCTCAGAACTGTTCTGGGTACAATCTAGTATAAGACCTGTGGACACACATTTCATGGTAGCAGCCCGAACAGATAAGCGCTGCTATGACTTTTCCTCCTACAGTTATTCTCAACTGGGGAGAACTATGCCCTCAAAAGGATATGTTTGAGGTTTGAATAGTCACAACTAGGAGAGGGGAACCATCAGGAAAGATACAAGTTAGAAAATTCATGGATGGGGCCAGGAAGGCCACTAAGCATCTTCCCATGGCCAGAACAGGTCCCTACATTGCCAAATCCAGTCAAACATTTAAGGCGAGTTAAAGTTCGGATGACTGCCTCAGTTTTTTTTCCATGTTGATTATATGGTTGTTTAATATTTGAAAAGTAGAAAGACCCTTTCCAATACCAAGATTGTGCTCTTCCATTATTCCAATGTTGAGTTAAGTCTGGCTTACCAATGGAATGTAGAGTGAACAGCTGATCAAAGGGCTTGATTGCAGCATGCTTGCTTGAGCCATTAACATGCACTGCAAGCTGCTCAAACCCTTTGCTGTTGATAAACGTCCTGGGAAACCAACATCCAATATTTCTGTTCATTGTATCTCTACTGTATTCTTGGCATTCTTCAGTCCAAACACCAAACCTAAATTGGAATACCCATGAGTTTTTATAAGGGAAGAGGAAATGGATAATTTGCATAAGTAAAAATAGATACTGACCTATAGTATAGGAAGTACTGTGTGTCTTCAGGGGCATCCTTGCCAACAAGCCAGGTGCAGCGAAGAGACACTTGGTATGGCCTTAAGTGGGTGTGACTACTCACGACAGTGTTTGTGGCACACGTCAAATTCATAACCAAGGTTCCAGAAGACCCTAGGCGACCACAAATAAAAAGAACAAAACATTGCCTTGATGGCTTATGAATTTTGTGCTTTTGCTTGAGATACTATTGATTATGAGTGACCACGAACATCCACTTATAGAAACTCATTTGCAAAGGGCAAATGTACTGGAGAAATGAAACTAGAGCTATAGAGCCTCAGGGTTTGACCTGAAAGAACTTCATGGCTGTGTTGGCAGAAGACACGGGGGCATATCAGTGCAACGAATATTTGAAAGTTCAAGTCTGGGGTCATGTGTCCAACAGCTTCAGCACTGCAGTGCTATATTTGTCAGTACCTGACTATGAGGCATTTCCCCCTGTAATGGCTGAATTCCAGTTTTTCAAGCTGTCAATGAGAGGTTAGGTCAAGGAATCTCTCCAGGATCCCCTTCCGTCTTGAATCATATGAGCCATTCCTTGGTATCTATAACATCATGGACTGCTGCTCAGGAGATACATTTTGCAATGCCCCAAGATCTTACCATTACATTAGAGATGAGTGTATGTCGGCCTGCCAGTCTCCTTAACATACCATGACTTCAAATCGGAGATTTCAAAGATTTGCCCTAGATTTCCCCAAGTTATGTTCATGCTACCCAGAGTACTCTATCAAACAAACTTGCTGTTGTTCCTCAAAGGAGGGGAAAATATTTTGGGTGCTAGGGCCAGGGAGAACCTCCCTAAAGAGGAAACCCTGAATGATGGATGGGTTTTTATTTTTTTCTTAAAACAACTATAAATTAACTTTTCTCACTGTCATTGAATGTCTTTCAATGAACAGAGGGAGGGTGTGAGAGGAGAGTGCCTCCTATTACCATATTGAGGTTGGAGACAGAAAACTGGTTAGTTTGCTTTATGACATATATGCATATTATATATGACATAGACACATGTATCTATAAAATCATGCCTCTGTATCTATGTTATCTGTTCCAGAACATTCCCCCCATACTAAGATGGCATCTTATATGATGCTATCTTGCATATAACTTACATAGTCTCTGGCCTAGTTTAAATCCTTTCTAGATAATTTAGAATACTTAATGTAAGCACTTAATAAATAGTTGCTAAAGTGTCTTATTCAAAAAATAGTGGCCTGAAACAATATGTTCATGAGCAGTATGGATGCTTCAATGCTTTTGTCATAGAATGCTTTTGATCCACATTTAGTTGAATCCATGAATGTGTAGCCTATTGATACAGGGCTTCTCTCTTCACTCTGTGTGTGTATACATGCATGTATGCATGTGTCCACATACTAAACATCCACATCCACACAGTCTATGTGATGTCAAAGTAAGTCAGTAGTTACCCAGTTCCAACCCAAGAAATAATTCAGTATGAATTTTCACTTGTTCAGTGGACTAAATAATATTTGATTAGTGTAAACATGTATGGGGGGTCTATGGGAGTAAATTGTAGGAACTTGACACTGAAAGGAATATCACATTGAAGAAGTTCAGCTATTCAGTAGAGGTAAAATAATGCCTTAACACAATGGCCCATATTTATATTCATCTATATTCATTGAAGTACCTCTTTACTTAGGGGCAAGCCTGTTGGTAACTCCCTGGAAAATGATGAGTAAATACAAGCATCTGTGTTGTTACCAACACAGTTCAGGGGCTTTGGTTAAGTGTGCACCAGGTTCTATTTGTGAAAGACTATTCTGCAGCCTATGATGTAGTTGGGAAGTAGAGAACCCTTTCTGAGTTGGGGCCTTTGGGGAAGTCTTAGGGGAAAAGTCTTTAAAGGGAATGATATTTGAACTCTTGCCCTTTTCATGGCTCTCTTTCACTTCCTGGCTATAGACTTCTACCACCTGCTTCTAGAATTCTCTACTGTGTTGTTACACAGACTAAAATTAGGCCTGACAGGTGGAAACCTCCACCAAAAGCAGAAGCCAAAATAAGAGTATTATCTTACATATTTGATATAGTAAAAAGAAAGCTGACTAATAATACAGTAGGCAGGCTCTTCTTCTCTAATGATATAGATAGGAGAAAGACTTGAAAAACAATCATAGACATGGGGCTGAGATGTATATGATTTTGGAAGTCACATATCCCAGGATCTGATGGTCAGTCTCCTCCTTTTGATTCCCTCTTGTGCTTTGTGTCTGTCTGTGTTAAAATGTTTAACCAGAACTATCTCTGCTTATGTGTATTAGAATTCCCAGCTTTCATTGGAGGCCAATGTAGATACAGGGTGTGCTTGCAGGGATGCAGCAGGTGGACCTGGATGGCCTATGGCAGTTGTGGTTAGAATGTAGGTGCTAGGAAGGAGATTGGAAGGTGTGGTGCTGGACTAAAGAAAAGTGGATTACTTTCTTTCCCATTTTGGAAAGTATGAAATATGAAATTTAGATGCCCCACGCTGCCTTTACCTGGTGAGGCTTTGAGTTCAGCAAAAACCCAACTGCTGGCCAGGAAAAAGTGGCTTCTCCGTAGGATGCTTCTCACACTAGCTGCAAAGCCATTATGCAGAGGGGCCACATATTTGCTTTCAGTCTTCCTGGTATTATACTAAAATAAAACCCACCAGTCGTGGCATGTAAGAGAAAACAACATTAATCAAATAGGGCTTTTATTCCACTTTGAAAATAATAATAAGTAAAACGGAATGAAGTAATTTTCTTAGGAAAGGCACTTTGTAATATTAACATAGTTTCTCAATGACATGTGAACATATTCCTCTTTTAATGACAAACACCATATTGTATTTAGGGTTCAAGTTCCTTTCATTCTCATCTCTAATGCCAGACTCCTCTCTAAGAGAAACTTCTTGACATGGAATTCTTTAAAATTCCATGCTTACTCCAAAATGGTTAATACAAATCACATCTCCCTTTCTTTCACCTTACTACAAAATGATACACAGCAGGTGTGTTAGCACATCCTTATCATGAATCCAAGAAATCAACTCAAGACTTGAGGATGTAAACATAGGTGGTGAGTGAACTTGGCCTTCACCTTGGGTTTTCCAAGCCTATACCTTTATTTTGTACCATTTTTCTCAGTACTTTCTTCTCGTTTTATTGACATTTTAGGAGCTATATAAACAGTACTATCAAATACATTACACTTCAAATATTGGTAAATAGTTGGGAAGATGGCTTAGTCAATAAACACAATGTCAGTGAACACGACTTCAGCAACATGCTCCTGTAATTCCAACACTGGGGTAGGGCAGAGATAGGCGGATAATTGAAGCCTAGTCAAATTGATGACCTTGCAATTCAATGAGAGACTTCTCTCAAAAAACAGAGGTCTTGGAGAGGAATCAAGGATAGTGTCAACCTGTGGCCTTCAAACCCCTGCACATGCACGCGCATGTGTGCACACAAACACACACGTGACAAGTGCATAACACACATGTGTACATTCTCTCTCTCTCACACACACACAGAGGAGAGAGAGAGAAAGGGAGAGAGAGAATTTTCCTCAAAATAAAGCCTTCTACGCTACTGTTTCATTTTGAATAATAAACATGGGTCTAATTCACTTTACAGATCCTACTGGTATAACACAAGAAGATCTTTAGTAATTGATTGTTACTTATCAAGAATTTCACTTTATGAATAAAATACAGTTTAAAAATGAATATTCATTCTCCGTAACGATTGTCATCAGACCCAGCACTTACATCATCTTCTTGTGGAGCATTTATTTTCACATGATATTGTAGATCAACATTGCTTTGCTCTTGGTCAGGGTTTGGGTCCCAGTGTAAAAGAACTTGGGCTATTCCAGTGGCTTTAATGGTAAAATTGACAGGTGGCAGAAGTAAAACTATTGATTCAAAAAACAACAACAACAAGTGATGCGATGTTCAGCTGTCCATAAAGAGCACTTTTTGTGTGCAGTGATGGGGGTGAAACTCAGGGCCAGTGAATGTGGGACAGGTATATTACCACTGAGCTCTATTCCCTATCCTTAACATATTTTAATTATTTATATTATTAAATAACATACTGATTTGTTGTGGCTTATGAGAATATATGACACAGAAGTAATTTGGCAAAAGTTTCTTTAAAGTTATTGCTAGTTCATTGTCCAGGTATTACCTGAATATTTGCATGGTTTTATTGAATATGAACAATCTACCATATTGCTATTCATTGAAGCTGTAGCTGTCACAATAAACTTCATAACCAGTGAATGGTATGTGATAACAATTTCTGGAGCTCTAACCCCCCCCTTCTTTTCTTTTCAGAATAGTATAGAATATAAATCAAACACACTAGGGGCTGGGGAAGACATATATCAAACATGAAAATAGTTGCCTCCTGGACATCTGGTTTCCATTGCATAAAAGTACCTACTTATTTGTAAGATCAATGATTCACGATGTAAATGTATTTATTTCTCAGTATGAGCCATAGTCTAAAGTATCTGAGTAGAAAAAAAGGATTTGCTTTCAAAATAAAACATTTTACTTAAGAAATCAGAACTTATTATAGAAATACTGTAAAACATAATGAGCGATAAGAAGAAAGTAAAAAAAATTAAATCCACATCTTATTTTGTTATGTTTATCTGGGTGTATGTTTAAACAACTTCTTAAAAATTTTCACCCAAACCAGGGCAACACAATACATTGTAAAACACCTAATCTTTAATTTATTCATTTACTGAATTGTCAGTGTTTTCCATTGACCTTTAAAAGCCCTTCATGACTCTGCACCTGTGTTTGACATGCAGGCCTGTCTATGTAGTTCACCTTTATTTCAGCAACCACTGGCTACTGTGGCTTTTCAAATCTAAATTACCTAACTACACCCCAAAGTTCATTTTTCTAGGTGCACTGTGTACATTTCGATTGTTTGGTGATTATGTGGACAGTGGCTATGCGCTGGGCAGTACTGAACTAGAATACCGTCTTTATAGAGAGTTTTAGGCAGAGCTGGGCTGGTGCCATCAAACAGTTTTCCCCTCTTAACCTCCGTCATTATACCAAACCCTTAGATCAACAAGTTTCAGGGAGGGAAATGAAAAGAAAAATGGTATAAGTTTGCTTTTGCCTCTTGTGAAGACTTTTATGAAAGTCCCGGTGGAGGTGGGGTTTGAAATGTGGCCTCCAGAGGCTGCCCTCTTCCACAATGCCCATATTTACTCTTAGAATTGAATTTGCCACTGCAGCATAGAATTTACATTTCTGCCCATGCCGCTTCCTTAAAATCTCAAGAGTTTATACTGTTTTATTTCCCAATCGAATGCCTATATCAGAGAAAATCTCATTATCTTTTTTATAATATACTTTAACAAAAACAAGCATTATTAGATAGAAGATCCTTACCCTTATTGTCAGAAAGTAAGTCAGCTTGCAATGTTGCCCAAGACCCCACAAGAATTAGTAACGTAGGCAGCATGATGGTCAAATCCTATGGGAAACACAGGAGACAAATGTTAGGTCATCACATTGTCATTTCAAAGGAAAACTGGCTGATACTTTCTAGCATAAAATCAGGTAGTTACTTAGCAACTGCTTATGAGCTCTCTGGCATGCTGGGAATGCAAACGTATGGGGTTTTACTTTTGAGTTGCAAAATCATGGTCTGTTGGGATAGATCGACATATAAATCATTAATTAATTGAAAAATTGCTCACAGTGTAATGGGTCGGAGCACAATAGGTGCAAAGAGACTTCTGATTTGACTCACAAAGGGTGAATTAAACTTTACAATATACACAAGGAAAGATTCCACTAGAATCCACTGAACAAATGTGTAGAGCTAGAAGAAAAAGAAGTAATCAGGAGAGGATTAGTATTGATTCAGCACGTGTGTGTGTGTGTGTGTGTGTGTGTGTGTGTGTGTGTGTGTGTGTGAACTTGGACCATACCTCAATCTCAGACAACAAAACATATGCTTTTGAAGCTTGATAGTAATCAAAATGACTTACAGGGCTAGGATGTAGCTCAGTGGGAGAACCTTGCTTAGAAATGGGAGACCTTGGTTAGCCCCTCAGCACTTCCACAATAAGTATTTTTTTAAAGGATGAATCAATAAGAGAAGTTTTTACTTAAAAATTATTTCAATGGCTAGACATTTTCAAAGTCTAATTCAGTGCAGGCAAGGGTAAGACCTTCATTAAATGGATAAATTCGAAAAACGAATACCAGACATTTTTGCTTCATTATTTAATCACATCTTACAAGATCTTAGTTAACATATTGCTATTACTGTTTAAGTTGGAGTAATAACACAACAGTCACAAAGGGAGAACATATAGAAGTCATTTGAGTCTTTCTTTTTTCTTTATTTTCAAATAAACTTATCAAAATTATGACAGTTTTCAACAGAATAATCCTGTTTCTATTTCTGTAACACTTCCACCCATATGCGTGAATTTTTACACCAATCGTTATCATGACAATGAAACAGACACTGTAATAGCCTTCTAAATTTTCAACACGCCAGACTTTTCATGAGCCAAGGGGAAGCATTTCTAACATGCTAAGCCTGAGAAGCTCAGCTGAAATATCCTTAGTAACAACAAAGACAGCCGCTGTTTCAAATTATGAAAGCTTCATCTTTAGATATCAGCATTTCCTGACATCATGTTTAATATGCCCCTACCTTCACTGGTTTTCATTACCAGGAGTTCTAGGTCAGGAAAAATAAAATCCGTCAAAATTAATACCCTGTAGTGACTTTTACTGACTGATAGAAGAGGAAGTGTCTTAATACAGTGCTTGTAAAAATAACAAGCATCTGTTTATCCTTTGCAATTAAATTGTTGAAGTAAATAATGACTCTGTTGAATATCTCAGTGGGGAGGTACTGAATATTTTATATCAGTAAGTGCTCTCCCTTAGAATGTACCTTGCATTCTGATTTTATAGCTGCCAAAAATAGAATTCTCTTTCAAGTTTAATAACTCAAACATATTTTCACTAAGTTTTGACCATTAATGGCAACATGTTTTCTCCCCATCTCCCCAGTTTTCTGTGTTATAGGCAATATGTTTGAAGGAAAAAAAATCAGTTGTCCTAAGGACAGTACAAAGTGCTCAAATAGACCACAGATATCTCAAAGTAGAGTAGAAAGATTTCAACAAAGGCTGGATACTACTGGAGCTTCAACATCTGACTCCGTGTTTCCTGTGATTAGCTGACTCAGTTTCCTCAAACATCTCTGGGCTTGGTCTCTGTGTGACTGTTTAAAGCACACGAGCCCTTTGTAGGAGCTGTCATCTATGGTTAGGGATAAAAAGGTTAAAGTTGTTTGGGTCATACATTCAAAGTTACACTATTATCAAATGAACTGTAAACCATATACTAAAATATAGTTATACAATAGCCTTATTTATTTGTATAGCCTCAAGATGACAATATCCCTAACTCATTTTTCTCTTGGATATCAGCTAAAACACAACCCAAAGCCATTAGATTGCTAAATTAAAAAGAGTAAAATAAACCAAGATTGCCTATCTACAATTAGAAATACGTTCTCTATCTTTGAAGGTGACCAGAAGGAATTTGTTCATGTGACAAATTTAAATTTGTGAGTAAATTTAAATTTCTTGAGTGCCCTCCTTGAAATTTAGAAGAAAACAGGAGTGCAGTTTCTCTCATGACAGATGTTTCTAGAAACTAAGTTGAGTCAGGTTTTAGCCATTGATGATGTACTTCCCCAGTGTTCGTGAGAATTGGCCAAATTCTGTTGAAGTTCAGAAATAAAATTTTCTCTTTCCAAATAATTCTTCTGCCTGGAGCATTCATTTACAGCCAAAATTATATCGGTAGCCCTATTTTTAGAGCCTTTGTGAGTGACTTGTCGTAGCATCTAATTCCAAGCACCACCTGAGTGGCAGAAATTGAAAAGCCAATGGGAGAATTCATGCTCTTTTAATTTATTACAAAGAAAGAATTTGTTTCCCTTTTTTAACCCTCTGCAGTATAGTCAGCCACAAAACTCAGTTCTGGATTAGGGGGATAAATGCCTAACGCAAAGGATACGTTTAACTAGATACACTATGTTACACACACAGTGAGAAACTGGACATGCTCATAAAAATACAAATGAGCAAGAGGATAACATGTGCAACACTTTATGTTTCCCACTACTATACTTCCGAATAATCCTCAAATATCACCCCCAGCTTCCAGTTGTGGCCACAAACAAAACACTCCGTAAGTCCAGATGCAATTAGCCGCCACCCTTAACATTCTGTATAGAGAAGGTGTTTGCTACAAGTATCCCATTACTTAGATACATTCTGCCAGTCTCATTTGGCACTAAGTATTATCCATATAGATGCTTCCTCGTTGGGGGACATACCTGTCTATGCACGCTCCCTTCTGTTCCACAGGTTCTCAGCATTAGAAAGCAAGGACTACAGCTGCCTGTCATGCCTGGTTTCCCATCAGAGCCCCAGTACCCAGCACACTATCAAGTGCAGGTCGCATGCCTCTTAGGTTTGGTCCTGTGAAGAATAGGGACAAGTCAGTACCCAGCCCTGGTGAGCCAAAGCAGGTCTGTCCAACGTGATCAAAGAGACACCTTAGGTCCACTGTGGGACTGTGTGGGGAACACCTAGCAAGCTTGGCTCCTTGTGTGCCTTACTTAAAAATTTTTCCCACATTGAATTTTAAGTAATGCTAAACAAATGAGACAGTTTGATTTCCAAAACTTTATTATATTTCAAAACATAAACTTTTAATAACATCTACATAGATTTATCACCAGACAACTGTGGAAGAGAACATATTAACAATAAGCAGAAATAACAAGCAATGAAATGTTAATTATAATTCGTTGGATTTTGTTTTTTTTCTGTCTTTCTGCTCTTTTTCTGATTTTCTTCCTTATAAAATTGCATTTTGATCCTTTCCATCCATTCTTTCCATGTATATGAAGTATATATCTTCCTGGCTTTAGGTAATTAGTTAAATTAGTGAGTATAAGAACAAGGGAGACATTTTGTAAGCTTTTTGTACATATTAGGTAAAATGAAAGTCATGGATACCAAAGAAATTTCAACAGAAACCAAAAGCAAAATGCCTTCAGTTATAGTATGACATCATTTCCTTATTGTTCTTTGTCTCTGAATTTGTAACTTTTGAAACTGTGAAATTCTTCATGACAATCTCTAACTAGACTCTATAACCTATTTCTAAACTAATTTATTTGTGAAGAAGTCTCATCACTAGATATATACTCCTTTTAGTCTTGTAAGGTGTCTACAGAAGCAGCAAACCAGTGCCTTCTATTTTCAGGGACATTGACAAAACATAAGTTACTTTAACAAAACTCACCTTGATATGAAGGAGTGCATCAGATACAGAACCACCACCAAAACCAGGACTGCATAGCCAGGACCTGTCCAGTGAGCTTCTTCACGTGTGGTATCCCCAGTGTTTGCTCTGTCTCTGCTGACAACAGAGCTACGAAGCGCTCCGTTTCCCCTTTTCTCTATCGAAGCATTGTCTACATGCTTACCAATTATTATTTCTCTTTTTCTGCCCCTCCTTTTGTTGGGGGTCCTGGGTGTGTCTCCAGCCTAGTCATAGAGAACGGAATTTATCTGCCCCACCAAGCCTGCAGTGAGTCAAGCGTTGGATTCCCACTTACTGAGAAGCAAGGGTGGCTATGCGATGTAAGACAACAGCTGTGAACCTTATCTCTGGGTACACTGTTTGGGTTACTCTTTCATCATCAGAGCTGCAATGGTTGAGAAGTCACCTACAGTTTCCCTGACAATGGAAAGGCCACATGACTGCTTCTTGGAGGATGATTCCCAAGAAAGCAACCCCATAAAGAGGAGTCGCACTGGACTCTCAGTGACTGTTATGTGACAAAAGGCTTGCCTCCTCTAGTTAGCCACAATCCTCTAACTCTGCAAGCCTCAGTCTCTGGGGGTGATAGTGTGCTGTCTTTGGGAGTCAGAGCATTTAAGAAGCTTCATCAGGATGTGAAAGCACTGTGTGTAGTCATTACCCCAACAGTAAGTTCCTATGTTGACAGGTTGCAAGGCCTGGCACGGGGAAGTTTCCTCCACTCCGAGCCTGACGTGCATTTCTCGGGCCCTCTGACTTCTGCTTTGTTATTAAATCCTGCACCCTTAAGTGAACTTGTTGGGAGACTGCCCAGGGATCTCAGCGTAATAAATTGCTAGAGTCTATCTAACTTGACCCAGCCCATCCTTCATGAGCCCTGACATACTTACCAAGTCGTCTCCCAGTATTCAGTAGAGCCCCAGCCCTTGTTGTGGTACTTCAGCTGATACAGATACCCTTAGATTTTCCTGCCCTTGGCTCTGTTCTGGGTGTTTCAGTCTGGGAAATTTCAAGCAGAGTGAGTAGCAGAGCAGACTCTTCCCGCCCCCCTCCTTTAATTAGGACTTAGAAGCTTCTCAACCTTCCCAATGCAGCGACCCTCTATCACAGTTCCTCATGTTGTGGTGACCTCCAACCATACAATTATTCTGTTGTTGCTTCATTACTGCAATTTTGCTACTGCTATGAATTGTAAGGTAAATAGGCGATTTGCAACCCCTGCAGGGGGCGTGACCCACAGGTTGAACCACTGGCTTAGTTGAGTGCATTGATACTAGTGCTGCCTCTGAAAGGCCAACTGCAGGCTCAGCTGTAGGAGTACCTGGTGCAGTAATCCCAGACCCCAGATAAGCCAGCACAGAAGCCTTTCAGAGAAGAGAGGCAGCCATCCCCTCCGAGCAGACACAGAGAGGCCACTGGGGAGGCTAGATCAATGTTCCTGTTTGTGAGATGATAAATGATGAGTCCCCTGAAGGAAATTTCCACACGGCTCATCGTCCACACAGCATAAGTACAGTGCTATGTTGGTTCTTGGGGGTTCCCAAGGTAACCATTTTAAACAGTTGCCAAAGTGAAACCAGATCAATTATTATTTGATGACCTAAAAAATGTGATTTTCTTTGGGGAAAGAAGAAGTGAAACAAACAACAGAAAGAGCTCCTGTTCTTTGCTGAACACTGCCCAGGAAAGTTCAGATGAGTTTCAGCCATCAGGTCTGTTCGTCAGAGTCCAGCACATCTTAGTTTAGATGCAATACATTTATTACTAAAGAACACTGAACATATTTATGCATCACTTTGAGTATAGTATTTTGTGTCCTGAGGGGCTGCTTTTAACATATGATATATTTCTTATGTGTTCTCTCTCCCAATACATCTACAAAATTCAGATATGTACCACGCCAGACCCTCTGAAGACTTTCAGAAAATTATTCTGGCTGTGCCCCTGTATACCAATTTTTCCAAGGGGATGGTTTGATGTTTTAACTTACTACACCAATAAAAAAGCACAAATAATATGCTCATATTTCTGTCAGGTTTTCCTGTCAACTAAAAGGAAATGAAGAAAGGCAGTAATTTGCATAGTTTATATTTTATGGCATCAGTTTCATTCTTTAAAATAAAATATGTGTCTGAAGACATAGTGGAACCTTCAAGAAGATTCACAAAATCAGTTTTGTTTTTGTTCTTAATGTGTCACATTCCTTAAGAAACGAAACAATGAGGATTTACTCATTGGCCTAGATTAAATCTGAGTTGTCCTTACATGGGGAGTAAGATGCAATGGCTTCCGTTTGAGCTCTGTATAATGTGCTTATTAAAGTGTGATGGGGAGACCAAGGTTTATACATAGGGGACAGAAATGCATTTCAGCCTTCCCCGCAATAGGAAAAGTAATATAGGGATGGGTGAGATACATACAGCCCCTTGAGCTTCACTCATTTGGGTAGTAAAATTGATGATTATGTTAAGTTTCTTTCTGTGTCTTTTTTTTTCCTTTTTATTCAGGGTCTTATGTAATCTAGACTGGCAACAAACTAGCTGTGTAGCCAGGCATGAGCTTGAACACCTGATCCTCTTGCATCTTCTAAATAGTGGGTTACCACTATGCCCAGCATTACCAAGAGGTTTTAAGTAACTATTATAGAGAAAGCAATAGCAGAGTGTATACATGTGCAAACTTACACTTTTATAATGTCATTTTTAGTCACATGAAGAATAGGAGGAGGGAGAACGTCTAAGTTGTAGGTCTCCTAGCTATTCACTGAGAACATATACCATGGTACGTCAGTGGTCATGACCGAAACGCGTTTGTTTCTAACCAGTATGTCCAATTTTTCACTGGAGTCTGGCTTATTTTACTTTGGGTTTCAGATCACACAGTGGGTTCAGGTCCAGGCATTTGCAGGACTTTTGGAACTAGGACTACTCCAGGCATATATATATAT
>LOJH01013869.1:312-14686 GCA_001685095.1 Ellobius talpinus
CCATCAGTTGCTGGATGAAGGTTCTATGGTGATATTTAAGATAACCATCAGTCTAATTACAGGGCAAGTCAAGATCGGGCCCCCTATCCTCTGTTGCTTAGGGTCTTAGCTGGGGTCATCCTTGTGGATTCCTGGACATTTCTCTAGAGCCAGGTTTCTTGCTAACCCATAATGGCTCCCTCAATCAAGATATCTCTTTCCTTGTTCTCATCTCTGTCCTTCCTCCTTCTCGACTAGCCCATTCCCTCAAGTTCTTCTTACCCCTCCTCTTCTCCCCTTCTCTTCCCCCTTCTACCCTCCCTTTTCCTCCCACCCCCCTCTCCGTATTTTGTCAGGCAATCTTTTCTGTTTTGACTTTCAATGTATATTTCAGCAGCTTTGAAGATGAGTGACTGTGGCTGTACAGTGTTTTCTTCTGGAACATCTATTATACTTCACCGGCCTACACGTCTGTTTCAATGTCTGTATCACACGGTCTTACTGTGTCTGTGTAATATAATTTAAGATCAGGTACTAATGATGCTTCCAGCACTATTTTCCTGCTTAGGATTGTGTTAGATATTCATGGTTTTCTGTACTTATGTAGACATTTTAAGACTGTTTGCCAGTTCTGTGAAGAATGTCATTGATGGGGATTTGTTAAATTTGAAGATTACCTTATCAATGTTATAAAACATGTAAATAGACTTACATACAGAAATCACATGATCATCTCAATAGATGAAAAATAGACTTTTGACGAAGTTCAACATCCCTTCATAGTAAAAGCAACATACCTCAATATAATAAGGGCTATATACAACAATCCATATAGGCATCCGATATTAATTATTTCAGTAAGTGAACATAGAAGATTTTCCCATCTTCTAGTTTGTTCTCCAGTTTCATTCTTTGGTACCTTAAAGTCTCTGATGTAGGCTAGGTTTATTCATGGGTATTTTTGAAGCTATTGTTAATGACATTTTTTTACATAATTCCTATTCTAGAAAGTTTATTATTGATTTGTAAACTATATATTCATTTTTGAATGCTTGTTTTTATCATACTACTTTGCCTAAAATATTTATAAGTTAAGCGATAAAAGTTTTTCTGGTGGGATTCTTAGGATTCTTTAAGTATAGAATCATATCATAAGAACATGAGAGAGATAAATTGATTTCTTCCTGTCTTATTTGTGTGTCTTTTTCTTTCTTCTTTTGTTTTCCTTTCTTTTCTGTTTATTTTGTGCTCTACATAAAACTTCAGGCACTAAATTGAATAAAATCAGGACACACTTGTGTTCCTGATTTTAGAATAAATGGTTTCTGAATTCAATTCCCCGCTTAGTATGTTGGTTATAGGTTTGTCACAGGTCGCCTTTAGTGTGTTGAGATTTGTTCCTTCTACTTCTACTTTTCCCACTAGGCTTTAATCATGAGGAATATTGAATTGTACCAAAGGCTTCTTTGGCCTCCATTGAGATAACCATATGATCTTTCTATATTTGAACACACATAAATATTTATGTATATTTAGGTGTTTTATAACATTGATTAATTTGTGTATATTCAACCAAACTAACACTCCTTCCAGGGAGCCAACCTGGGTGTGGTGTATGATTTTCTTAATGCATTATGGAATTCAAGCATTCAAGCATTTTGTTGAGAATGCTTGCATCTCCATTCATTGGGAAAGTTGCTCTAGTTTTCTCTCATTTGGATATGAGGTTAATGATGGCATCACAGTGTGGTTTTAGCAATATGCCTTTACTCTCCACCAATCTAAGGTGTTTTGATGCTCATTCCTCCTTAAAAACTCAACAGTAAATGGGCCATTAGCTTTTGTTTGTAGGCAAACATTCTTATCACTGATCCAATTCCTTGTTCTTTGTATGTTATAGAAAACCTTGCTGACTTGATTGGGTCTGGAGTCAACTGAGAAGCAAACCTCTTTGAGGTGTTTGCTGGAAGACCTAGGAAAGGAGACCTCCAAAGTGGACACCACCTTCCAGTAGCAGTCAGATATAAAGGGCTGTGGGAGATAGCATTGTTGCCTTTGCCTGCCTTCCTTGGTGAGTGCATTATCCCTAATGCTGTCACTATAGCTGACATCCTGAACTCAGTTTCATCCATTTTTTTACGTGGACTAAAGACTGGCAGCTCTTCAATAACTTTCATTGATGAGTAAAGACTACTATTGAGGTATCCAGCTTAGTGGAATGGGCAGGTATTAAGTTTACAGCTTATTCTGTGTATATGTACCCATTGTTAAATTACCCATCCCATACCAATAAGCCAATATAATAAATCCCCTTCTTATTACATGTTTATTCTGTTGGTTCTGGTTCTCTAAATAACATTAACTAATACATATTTGGGTGCCAGGAGTGGTGGTAGAACATCAGAATTGTAAGGATATATTTCTCTGGTGATTTTGGTGATATTTAGAGGTGGCTTTACAAATAGATAAAACTTAGAGTTACTAAAGACTCCACAGGCAACATGGACAGCACTGAAAAATCCATGGTGTGAACTATTTAAAGAACTTATCAAGATAAATTCATTGGCTACTTTTTGTGAGAGAGACAAAGAATTTAGTGACTCTGTACATAAAATTTTGAACAATTTTGGAAAAGCAAGGAATGTATTGATGCTAGCTAGTTGCCTCTAACATCTCCACACAAAGTAAGAAAAGAAAAGAGTATGATCAGAGATGAAATTCCCCAGCTCTATATGTATATAAACAATCTAAAAGTTTGTAAGTGTGTCCTAGAAGAGAATCTTTCCAGGAATCACAGGTCTGAAGTTGCCCTAAGCAAACCCAAGGCTTCATTATACAACTGGCTGACTTACAAGTCAAGTTTGTGCCTCAGCTCCTAAGGATGTAAGGAGTTAATGAGAGCACTGATTGGGAAAGAGTGGGATCTGGTACCATGAGATCCAAAGTGGAAGGATCCACTTCTAAGTGTGGAAGGATCATAGGGAGATGAGGCCTTTGAACTCACAGATTCCAATAGCTTTATTTTACTTGATAAAATAGTCTTCACACCCATAACAGAGGATGCACCCCGACTCCTACCTATATAAGCATTTTCCACTCTACCCTTGCCTTAATGCATTAGCCCTGTGTTGCATGTAGAACTGCAAAGACCTGCCAAACAAAACACGATGTCCCTCACCCATTCCCACACTTATTTTAACACTTTTGCTTTTATGAATTAGACATCTTAAAACAAGTCTTTGTGTCTAGACCTATAACCAGACTCAAGGCTAAGCAGGACCCTAAAGGCTATGTAAAAAGTATAACCCATGGAGCTGAAGAGACAGCTCAGGTTAAGATCATATATTGCCCTACAGAAGGCCTGAGTTCAGTTTCCAGTACCCATGTCAGGTGGCTCACAACTGACTGTAACTCAAGTTCCAGAAGAATACAATGTGTCTGACTCCTGGCAGCCAAGACAATTGAACTCACATGCACATACTCACACACAAACACAAATATATTAGTTTTTATTTTCGGTATAATCTGTAAAGAGATGGCCACACTCATAGATAGTCATTTCTCTAAAAAATAAAAACAAAAGTTTTAAAAAATGTGGGAGTGGATTTTAAGCAGCGAATAGTGAAAAGAATGTAAAACTAGATCTTAGTTTCTTAAATTTTTTTAGTGTGTGTGTGTGTGTGCGTGTGTGTGTATGTGTCACAAGTTGATGTGGTGAGGAGCCAGAACAACCAAAGACTTTCTTAGAGGCCCTGATGAAAGGACAAGAGGAAGTCTAGTTCTACGTGCTTGTCCAGGGACAGACTTGGCAAGTTCTGTCTGATGCTAGAGCTAGTGCCTCAGAGAAGTAAAGGTTGTAGTTTTGGGGACCCCAACTCTTCCCCCAGGGCTGTGGTTGTCAGTCCTGAGTCTGGTAGCTGAGTCTGAGGTATCCTGTGTTCTCTTTGCCAACATTGTTTGACTTAGCTCTCTGCTGACCTTGGCATTTCCCCCCTCCAAATAGGATATACGATGATGTAGTTCTTAATAAACATGCTTGGCAAAAGGCATTCTCTTATGCATGACCTGCTTTCCCCAGATACTGCTTTTGTCTTCTTTACTTTTTTCTTCTTTGTCATCCCCAGTCTTCCTACTTGACACCTCACTGTTCGGAACCCTTCTTCCTGATGACTCAGGACAGCATGTATGTGGGTACCTCTGGGGTACCCAGAAGAAGGCGTATGATTGCCTAGAGCTGGAGTAGTTGTGAGCCACCAATATGTGTGCTGAGAACTGGACTTGGGTTCTCTGGAGGAGCAGGAAGTGCTGTTAATCATTGAACCATCTCTCCAGCCCCAGTGCTGGGTTTCTTGCTGTGAGACCATTGGGCAAAGGGTCTCAGTTTGTGTTGTAATTCACACACAAAACTTAAAGTGCTAACAGTTTGTTGGATTGGTTGAAGACAGCTGCTGTTGATTAGCCGGAGATGCTTGAAACCCTTTGGCTTCATAGTGATGAAAGGGTTTCTCAGGGAAACCGTTCTAGGTTGGCCATGTAAAAGTAATCTTCCAGAGAGGGGAGTCCAGCACAAATACCCTTCGTTATTACTATGCGAATGTTTTGGGGAGAGGAGCACCAGCATAGCTGAAGAGTTCTGGCATTCGCTCCTCTGTTGGCTAGACCTTACACTGGTAGTTGCAACTAACTGTTCAATGGGGCGGTTTAAACGCAAGTGGTCTAGTTGCATCCCAAAGTTGCAGAGGCTGTGTGGCAGCACTGAAGTCCGAGAAGCAAGATGTAGGGACTGTAATGAACAGCATAGGCTAAACAAAATGCAGCGTTCCAACTTATACAGACCGTTGGCACAACTTAATTAAACATAGAGCTTCCAGAAGTAAAGGAAATAGGAAGATCAATTCTTACGTAATCTGGGTAGGCCAAAAAGTCCCAGAAAAAATGAATAAAAGGCTAACTTAAATCACAGCATAAGATGACCCCACAACTAGTTTCCAAACTTGAGTCACCTTACAGATCAAAAACTCTTCAAATGGAGAGGCCGTACATCCTTGAGGAAGGACCTTGCTACACTAACAAAAAGTTTTTTCCTCATCTTTCCCCAAAAGGGACCTATAACTTCTGAGTACAATAACTGTGCACTAGGGGAAAGGAAATAGTCTGAACTTTCTGAGCCAAACAGGCACTGGCTGTGATTTGACAATAAGCCCAGGAGATACCAAACTGCTCTGTGGCCTTTCCGTAGGGGCTATGGAGCTGAGATGATGAGTGGAGATTTATTCAAACCCCAGCTCATGGCGAGTCCAGTGGAATTACTAGTTCATTTTGTGGTTATTTCTCCAGTCTCCAAGTGCATAATTGGAACAGATATACTTAGAATTGGCAGAGTGGATTCCATGACCTTCAGAGTAAGGGCAATTACCGTCTGAAAGGCCAAATGGAAGCCATTAAAACTGCCTTACCAGAGAATGGAGTGAGCCAATACCAATATTGCATCATTAGGAAGATTAAAGACATTAGTGTTCCCATCATAGACTTGAAAGATATAGAGCCTGTGGCTCCTACAACATCCCCCTTTAAGTCTCCTATTTGGCCTATGGAATAGACAGATGTATTGTGAACAATAACAGTTATCATAAACTTAATCAAGTAGTAGCTCCAATTACAGCTGTAAACCAGATGTGGTTGCCTTACTTGGGCAGATAAACACATTTCTTGGGATTCAGAATAAAGACATTGATCTTATGAGTGTGTGTGTGTGTGTGTATGTTTCTTAATATTGTCTATAGAGACAACCAGAAGAAATTTGCTTTTGGCTAGCAAAACTAGCAGTACACTGTTACCATTCTACCTCAAGGGTATATTAATTCCCCAACCCTGTATTGTAACAGAGTTTCCTTGGATTTTGATCACCTGTCTCTCCCACAAGGTATCACACTGACCCATTACACTGATTCTATGATGCTGATTAAAACCAAGTGAGCAGGAGGTGGCCTCCACTGTGAACCTGTAGGTGAAGCGTATGTTCAGAAGAGGATGGGAAATAAATCTAAGCAAAATTCAAGGGCCTTAAACCTTCAGTAAAAATTCAAGAAGTCCAGTGGTGTGGGGCATGCAGAGATATCCCTGCTAAAGTGCAGAAGAGTTTGCTGCACTTGTCTTGTCTCAATACGAAAAGGAATCATAATGGTAAGTAGGCATATTTGGATTTTGTATGTAACTCATCCCTCGCTTTGGTATCTTCCTCTGACCCATTAACCTAGTAATTCAGAAAGCTCTTAGTGTTCAATGAAACTTGGGAAGGGAGAAAGCTCTTCAAAAAGTCCAGACTGCTCTGAAGGCTGTGCTGCCACTTGAACCATATAATCTAGCAATTATACCAATGATACTTGAGGTAGCTGAGGTCAGTGGGGATGCTCTTTGGAACCTTGGGCAGACCCCCACAGGTGATTCATGGTGGAGACCCTCGAGATTTTGGAACAAAGCTTTTCCATCATCTCCAAACTCCTGCCCTTTTGAGAAACAGCTGTTCACCTGATACTGGATCTTAGTGGAAGTCCTTGAAGTACTTGATGATGAACCAAGTTACCATGTAACTGAGTTCCCCATCACAAAATGGACGTCGTTTGCATCCCAAAGTTATAGTTTGGACATACATGGAGGTAATTAATTAACAAATGGAAGAGGTACCTTGATGGAACAAGTAAATAAGTTACATTAAGAGGTTGTCCAATTGCCTGGCTCTTTATCCTGCCACAAAGCCTTCTGCCCCAGATCAAATACGGCATCATGAAGAATGCCCTATAATCAGCTAGCTTAAGAAGAGAAGACTCGGTCCTGCTACAAGGCAGGCATAACCTTGAAGTCAACAGCTGCAGCATCAAAACCCCTTTCTAGGAAAACTTTGAACAGTGAAGAAGTTAAAATTTCATAATACAGTAGCCTTCTCGATAACTTCTGAACTAGTTTAGGTTTGGTCTACTTTATAGATAAAAGACCAGAAATATAACCTGGTTTGGGCTTCTAATTCCTCAGAAGGTTGACTTCTATCTTTTAACCCAGTCTCTGGTTCTCCTCCAGTGAGGTGTGTTCCTTGAACACATGACATTTGAATCTTGTTTTACACTTTAGTCCTCTTTATCTCTTTGTTTATAAGGCCATTCATCTTAAACTCTGTCATTGAAAGATGTTTCCTAGTCCCTGTAGTGCTCCTGACTCTTTCTCTGTCTGGTTGGATCATTGTTTCTTGTTTTCTGCCTCCCTCACATTAGTTTAGGATGGTGTTTTGCTATGTTAGATATGATGGATTAATTCCTAGCTCTCCTTCATTCTATTCTTTTCATTGGGTTTATTTCTTCTTGTAATTGGACTCTCTTTTGTCCTCCCCAGTATATAATATCCCTCCAAGTATCCTTTGTAGTCCTGGCATAGTATTAATAAACTACTTTGATTTGTGATTATCTTGAGATATCCTTGTTTTTCATTAATTTTAAAGCATAGCCTTTCTCAGTATATAATATATATTCTCAATATATCAAGCTTGGTTAGTAGTCATTTATATTCAGAGCTGGAGATATGTTTATCTTTGTTTTGTTGACTTTTAAATTAGCTAATGTTATCTAAATGTCATTCTGATGTCTGCCTATGCGGGTTAGTTGGTATATTTTCCTAATAGCATTTATTTCTTTGCTTTGGGTATTTGACATCTTAATTATAACACATCATGGAGAAGTTCTCTGCTGGACATGTCTATTAGGCATCTAAAAGTATCTTGTGTTTGGATATCTATTTCTTCAGACTTAGGAAAATGTGTGCTGTAATTTTATTGAGCAAGTTCTCTGTGACTTTAATGTCCATCTCAGCTCCTTCTGCACAGTAAATACTCAAAATTGGTTCTTAATTTTGCAAAATATTTTGTACACTGTTTTCACATTTATTTATTATTTTCTTATTGCTATTTAAATGCAGTTTGATCCATTTTACTCCTCATCCATATTTTTCTTCTGCATTATGTAGTCTACCAGTAATACTCACTGTGATTTTTATTTGATTCATTGAGTTTGCTTCAACATTTTTGTTTCTTGACGTTTTCTTCCATGCTGCTGACTTTTCATCCATATGGTTGATTTTAATGTCCGTTTTGCTAACTTTTTCCTTTTTGTTGCTGACTTTCCTCTCCAAGTCCTAGACTGACTCTGCATATTTGGGTCCTCTTGGAGTTTTCATTAGTAAACTTTGGAGATACTTGTCAGCAATTTATTCATCTCAGTGTGTGTAGTTCTGTAGTTGGCCAATGCTATGGTTTCATTCTGTTCCTTGAGTATTGATACCTCAACTTGAGGAATCCATACTAGAGTCCTTCCTTGGGTTCTACAGCAATAAAGAGCAGGGAGGTAGCTACAAAGGTTGACCCACAAGTTTTCTTCAGTCTAAGAATGGCCGAACGCCAGTGTTTCTCAGTTGATGGTATCTGGTCACACCTTCTGAGGTTGGAATTATGCACTGCTCTGCCTTCTGGAGTCTGCATTAGTTTGTTGGAGTCTGGTCCTCTGCTCTCCACAGCTATCTGCTAAGTCTTCCACCCTCTATCTGGGACTGTGATAGGTTACATTTGTGGTCTGTTTCAGTTTGGTTTGTTGTTTGTTTGCTTCTTCCTCTGTTCAGGTCTCCAGGTTAGTTAAGTTTAAAACAATAGATTATCTTTTGTTATGACATAATCCACCGTCTTCAGAGTCATATGGGTGACCAAATGAAAGCTTCATGGGGAAGCTGTGTTCTGCTTGATTCCCTTCCAATGTGTCACCATCGTTCTTTCTGTACTTGTCAAGTGCACTATCATCACCTTTAAGAATTACCAAAGGTCTTCCTCTTTCTTTACCTGGAATACAGCCGACTTTATTCTGGGAATCAAAAATAGATGATCTCATTAAAGAGATAATTAGTCTTCCCTTTTGCTTAACTTGGCTCAAGTTTAATCAGGCTCCCTGAGGCATGGTCTTTCTGTCAGGTGACTGTCAAGCTCAGCTGAATTAACTCACGTTTTGAGTCCCTTGAAATGTTAGGTCACCACTCAGGACCAGATATAAAATTTAGATTTCTTTTTCTTTTTGCTATTATTATATTCTTTATTATTTAAAACAATTTTCAAATTCAATATATTTTGATCATATTCTTCCCCTCCCCCCAAGTCCTTCCAGATTCTTTCCCCTTACCCACTTAACTTAAAGTTCTTTCTCAAAAAAAGAAACAATAACCCAGTACAACAACAACCCACCTAAAACCAAGAAAACAAAATAAAACCACATCCATGAAGAAGACATCAAACTGTAACCAAAATTAAAGCACATTAAAAAAAAAACAAACAAGCAGACAGAAAAAAACCTAGTGGAGTCCAGTTATATGTTGGTCAGCTACTCCTTAACATGATTAACATGAGAGGCCTGTCCTGGTGTGGCTAACATACCCAGTGTCACTCTGTTGGAGAAAACTGGCTTTTCCTCTCCCAGCGGGTATGACAGTTCAGTCGTTAACTATTCCCCTAGTAGCTAAGTTTTTATTCATTAACTCATTTCTTTAATATAATGAAATAAAACAAAAAAAACATCACATCGAAGTTGAACAAGATAAACCAACATTAGAAAAAGAGCAGAGCCATGGGAAGGCACAAGAGTCAGAGGCCTGCTCGTTTGCCTAATCAGGAGTCCTGAAAAAAAAACCACTAAACTTCTTTTTAAGCAAAAAGAAATAGCTCTACTTTAATAGGCTCAACAAAGCTCAGATATTCTGTGAGACTCTTGTAGCGCTCTCCCCAACGTCATCGTGGAGACGGGTAAAGTTGGAGAGCAGAAGCAACCCATTTTTATCGGGGAAGTTCAGTTCCAAAGCTATTCACCAGAACGGATTGGTGTCTAAACGAAACTGGGGTTGCATCCTCAGTACAGCCTCCAGGTAAGGAAACCAGAGCTCCTGTCTGGATTCGTGGCCACAGACCGCAGGATGTTCCTGTTGCCTATGGGGCCTCTGCCCTAAGCTGCCTGTCCAGGATCCAGCTCCTGGGCTCCGTGTGTTTCTTCCTTTATTCACTCTTCGCCTAAACTACACAGCAGGAGTGAGCTCTTTATCTGATGTCTCACCCAGAAGTGAAAAGCAGGTTTTAAAATATGCTAAAACAAGAGTCCCACCCTGGACATCTCATTTCACTAAGTTCCAGCACACCAGTAATATGTCTTTTATTCTTTTCATAAAAAAAACACTCCCGAGAATTTTTAATGTTGAGAAAAGTTTAAGAATGAATCTGCTCTGCTACTTTGTGGAAGATCAGCTTCATTGGATTTAAGACATTAGCTGGCAGGCTTTGGCAGGCTTAGGTGATAACCTATTTATGACCCATCAGGATAGAAAATGATGGTCCTTCGTCTCATCTCATCTCGGGGCATCAGTGCCTATATCTAAGTTGAATGGATCATCACCCATGTTAAATGACCACGACAGAGACTGTCAATCTATCACCTCCAAATCTTTGCTCCTTCACTGGCAAATTTCTCCATGATTCTTCTCAGACTTTCTTTTCTGAAAATATAATCTTTCTTATAAAAGTTAATGTCTTCATCATTTCAATGTTAGTAAAGATGTTCAATCACTTTCCTCAAATTCACTGAGGAATTCCCCTGGCATTCGTGGCAGAGAAGAAAATGCTGACCACTTAGGTTCAATGGAAAGGAGCTAGGGTATCTGAAGGGTGGGGTTGGAGGCCTTGCATTGAGTACTTACTTGGGCAGGACTTCAAGGTCTTGGAAGGAATTGCAGCTGACTTGGGAAAGACGGTTGTAATGGACAGTAGCAAAAAGCACAGATATAGAGAAGCATGGGCTTAGGGATGAAGGAAATAAAAAGTCAATGAGAAACTTTGCAAGATTTTGTAATGAAGTCTGAGTTGCAGAAGTAATTTTATTATATAAGTAGATGAAAGCGATAATCCAAACTCAGACTAGAAAGAGAGAATGGTAATAAATAAATGTCAAAACAATGTAATTGATAATGCATGAGTAGATGATCAAAAGAAAGAAAATTAAAATCAATTTTTGGCCCAAAAAAACATAAGAATGTTTAGAAAACAAAGTGTTATGCACACGCCCAAAGAAAAATAATTTTCTTGCTATTCTCTGTGTCATGTTCCACATGGATCCTGTTATGTCTGGTGAGCTCGCTCCCTATATAAGTTCAAATCTTCACTTGTGTTTTCCTTACAATTTTCCCTTTCAGGGTATTCTCTACGCAACAGCAAGGGTGGTATATTTTCAATATATCATCACTTAAAGCAGTAAAACACAGAGTCTTTCAGTCTGACTACTTCTTTAGAATTTTATATAATAACTAGCAGCCACTCTGATGTCCATGCTTCATGGAGCTGCCTCTCCATCCCTTTCCCGTCATTCTCATTTCCACCACAGGAGCATTTCCTTTCCGTCTCTTTCATACGTGGGGTTTCCTTTCCTTGCCATACATCCTGTTGCCTATGTAATTCTTTCTTCCTTCTTCTAGCACTCAGTAATAGTCCATGGTATTTAAAAACCAAAACTTAAGAACCAACCTGCATGGGATTAATTAAATACATATGGAAATTCAGTGTATTCATTTCTCTTCTGGCTGCTGTGATAAAATGGGTTGATAAAAGCAATTTAAGGCAGCTCAAATTTCTTTAAACCGGCAGCTCAAGCTGAAAGTCCATTGTCATGGGGCAGTCCCAAGAGCAGGAACTGGTCCTGTTTGTTCATGCATGGTCAATAAATGGGTAACGATGAATGCATGCCAGTGCTCAGCCCACTCACTCCATTCTATGTCATTCAGGATCCCTTGCTAGGGAGCAGTTCCATCCACAGTCTAGAGAGGTCTTCCTTCAAGTAGCATAGCTAAGATAGCTCACACAGGCATGCCCAGAGGCCCATCTCCCTAAGTAAACGGCAACACCAACCATCGTACCTGGGCAGGTTGAATGATGTCAGTGTCCACATTCACAGTTTCATTGGTAAAAACAACATCAGGACCAAAGTAACTGACCCGTTGCTTTCATCCACTGAGTCATGGATATTAACTGATCTCTCCCAGGAAGCTTGTCTGCACAGACACCTCAGTCTTCAGTTTTAGTCCCCAGACCCAGGAGAATATAAAGTTCTGTTGTGTAAAACACAGCATTTGAGGCAATTTTTACTAAATTTCAAGAAAGCTAATGATCAGGTCAAGGACCAATGCAAGCGATTGCTCATACACATTGCTAGCTTAATGCTTCACTCTAAGTAGTTATCAGGCATTCGCAATAAAAGACAAAATCAAGATGTAAAGCATTAAAAGAAATTTTGAGGATATTTTATTCTTTTCATTGCATTTTTTTCTGTCATATTCTGCATTTATAGATATTCTGATTTTTTTGGACTAAGCTAAATATAACTCATTTCAAAGTCACCTAGCAAATCTTGGCACTCTGTTTTGTGTATTTTCTCTAAGTTCCTCATTTTATGTGTATTCTACCTGAATTACTGTGTTTGAAAAAAATAGGTTTGTGAATGGAAACCATGCTTAACTTATTGTAACACACTTCTCTCTATAAAGTGAACATGGAATTATAGGCATCTAATTTAAATTTCCATTCTTGCTTTTAAGAATTCTGTTTTAATGTTTGTATTTAAAATAAAAAAACTTTTTTCACAGTCTTGAATTTCAATCTTACTCATTAATGAGCTATTTTATACCACTGAGCAGTGGTTCAACCTGTTGGGGCAATCAACCCTTTCACAGGGGTTGCATATGAGATACCCTGCATATCAGATATTTACACCGTAATCCACAACAGTAGCAAAATTACAGTTGTGAGGTAACAACGAAAATATTTTTTTGGTTGGGGTCACCACAACATGAGGAACTGTATTAAAGGGTCACAGCATTAAGAGGGTTGAGAACCACTTATTGAGGTAAACAAGCCTACTGTCGGGTTATGCTGGGAAGCTTAGTTAAGTAAAGAATTTCCAGCTATTCTCTGCACTAAACTACAGATAAATACAGAAATGGGCTTCTAACACCTATTGAGTTCTATTTTCCATTCTATTCCAAAACATGGAGCTAGAGTTTGGAAACAGGTCTCTGAACTAGCAATTGGCTGCTATATAACGATCATTGCTCTTTTGTAATTGCTTGTCTTTGCCTTACGTGGTGTTCTGTGGAGAGGTGCAGTCTACGTTGTTGCTATGATAGCAGTGGCAATGACTGAAATCTCCTACTGTTTGGGGAAAACAAATTCAAGCATTTGCTTAGAATCTAATGGGGCAGTTTCCCAGCTTCCGTAATGCCATTTATCCCTGAATAAAATCCAAAGGTCCTGACGGAAAAGTCTGTATCCCAGATTAGAAATAGAAAAACAGGAAATTGTACTAACATTATGGATTCCTATTTGTGCAAGGATGGCCAAAAGTGTATGTCCATTGTCATGAGACAAGCTTTCCATCCCTGAAGGAAGTTCTCTGTGTGATACTGTCTGAGGAGCAGACCTGGAAGACGGTATTCTCAACCCCAGAGAGAGAACTGTCAGTGTCTACATCAACCCTGGAGTGACACGTCAACACAATAACAAAATTTTCTTGTCTTTTTCTTACCAAATCTTCTCTGCAAGGTCAGAAAGAAATTTTATGCAACCGAGGAAAAAAAATTCCTTCAAGAGCATGTTTTTTTAAAATGTGAGCACTGAAGTACTTTCAAAGCCCACACATCAGATGTCTGTGACAGTTGTGAGAACTTAGAGATATGCTGGTGTGTTTAGCTGTTGTTATAAAGAGTAATGGTCTTGATAACCCGTAGGTGTCCTATTCCAAGGTCTTAAAGTACCTAGTAGCACCACAGAAAGTCTGTTGTTGTTATTGTTTTCTTGCTCTGTTGTTGTTGTTAAGTGAAAAAAGAAATAAAAAAAGGACATGACTGCTCCTAGCTATGACAGAGCAGAAGATTTATTGTGGGTGTGTGGGAGAACGTAGCCAGAGGCAGTCATCTGGGAGAATCCAGAGTGAATATGACCATGACATTGGTGGGTCATATGAGATGTGGGAGGGAATAGTCAGGAAACCAGGAGAGTAAAGGGGAGACCAAAGGACCCGCTAACCAAAACAGCTTGATCATATAGAGAAGGGTGACTGGGGGGAGGGCAGCCCATCCCCTAGGCTAGAGAAGTTTAGGGTAGGGGGTGGTGCATGCCAGCCGGAAGGACCCTGCAACAGGCAGGGACTGAAGGATGCTGGGAGAACCTGGCAGCCAGTACACTTAGATATGTTAAGCAGGCACCTCAGTTCGTGGTTTGATCCAGGTGTGAACCTAAGAAATTTGTGTTTTGAGACAGGGTCTTTCCACCCAGCTCTGAACT
>LOJH01013870.1:3652-17652 GCA_001685095.1 Ellobius talpinus
CACACACACACACACACACACACACACACAAACACTGTCATACTTGAGCCACTCTGGGGAAGATGAAGTGGAATACACACTGTTAAGCAGTCAACCCAACTTCTGACAAGAAAAATATTCTTGACAATACAGGAGCCAGGGGTGTTGCTACCTCTGTGAGCCCAACAGTCCTGCTCTGCCACTAGACAGCTCCCTTCCTTTCACGGCCTCCATCTAGCCATTTTGCTCTGAAAGGAAGTCTTCTCCATAGAAACCGAGGTGAACAGGGAGGGACTGGCCATGCAGGCTCAGCTCCTGAGAGGTCCCACAATCTCTGGTCTGTTAACCAGAAGGCCAGGAGCCAGTGGTGTGATTGGGTCAGAGACTGGGAGCCTGGAAGCCAGCAGAGTCAATGGATAAGTTTCTGGACAAGCCCAAAGGCCAAAGAACCAGGCATGTTGCTGGCTGGGAACAGGAAGAGACAGTTGTCCCTGATCAAGCAGATGGCAAGGCTTTCTCTTCTCTGACAAGTTCTCAGTGGGTTGAAGGGTATCTACCATGTTGAGGAAAATCATCTTGCTCTGTACTTCATCCACCAATTCACGTACTAATCTCTTCCAGAACTTTCCTCACAGACACACCCAGAATGTTTCAACTATCTGGGTATCTCAGTCAAGGTGACACATAAAGCCAGCATTTATGAGTTTCATCCAGGTCATTGGTCACACACCCCTCCTATGGCTGGAAGGTCCTCTCTCACTTCCTCCTCTGCGAGGTGCAGACTCCCCCACAGCTCTTGCTGTGCTCTGGGAAGGGAAGTGTGCCTGGTCCAGGAACACACTCTGGGATTTTGAAAATATCTTTCTAATAACACCCCCATCTCTTCACCCTCACACCCTCTCACCCTCGCACGCTGTCCCATCTCACAGAAGCCCTCTCTCCATTGCAACCCTTTGGCAAACACCCTACCTGGGAGGTGCTCTGGGGACTGTGGCTAGTGACTCAAAGAGGATGAGTTTATCCCAGCTCTGAGGATCATTGGCAGACTGACCACAGGCAGGAGGAACCTGAGGAAAGAGAACCTGTGTGTTCCCACAGGCGAGCCTCTGAGGGAGGTAAGAAATGCCAAGTATTGTTTTTTTTTCCTCATTGCTGTGATAAAAATGCTCGACAAGAAGCAAATTAAGGAAAGAAGGGTTTATTGGTCACCACTGAGAGGCTACGGTCATCCTCCCTACAGGGAAAACAGAGGGGCCCCAGCCAGAGGCATCTGTCTGTAGTCAGGAAGCAGAGAGTCATCCTCCCTATACCCCTCACCCCACTGGTCCTGCCCGCACCAGTCCAATCTTGCTTGCTCCCCACCATGGTGACTGAACATGCCTGTCAATTCACTGGAAGGTTGTAAGGGATACTCTCCCCACCACCATGCCAGGGAGGCAAAAGCTGCCTGCTACCCATAGATCTGCCACAGTATGCAGGATGCAGGCAGGCCCTCTGGGCCAAGCAGGCCCCTAACCCTCCCATTGCCCAGGCCCCTCTGTGATTTCTCCATTCCTACCCACATCTGTTCCCAGTCCCACTGACAGAATCAACTTTGAATATGTATTTTTTGTTGTTGTTGGTTGGTTGGTTTTGTTTTTTTTTATCTTGTTTTGTTTTTTTCTCTGTTGAAGAAGAATTATCTGAGTTTCAATTATAATGGCCTGGGATCATTTTGAAACAAACAAAAACAACAATGACAAAGAAACAGAGAGGGACAAGTGACAAAGGTCTGTGCTCACCTCTCTTTTTAATCAGCCTTGGACTCCAGCCCTTGGAATGGTGTAGCCAATGGTTAGGGCAGGTCTCTCCACCGCAATTAGCCTAACCTAGAAAATCCCTCACATGTGTGCTCAGAGACTTGTTCCCATGATGATTCTACAGCCTGTCAGATCAGCAGTCCAGATCAGCCATCTTCACCAAAGGTTGTAGAGAGCATGGGCCCGCCATGACAGCTGGCAGCTGGAGGTCAGTCATCCATGAATCTGACACACTAAAAACATGCACCTGGGCTAAACACATACCTCCTATTATTCTTACTATTATTCCCTAAACAATATAGGATAACAGCTTCCAGCATCACATTTATATTGTATTAGTTACTGTACCTCACCTGGAGATGCTTTAAACTTCAGACTTTTTAAGTGTGGGAGAGTGTGCTCAGGTCATCTATAAGCTCTGCGCCACTGGATGTTTGAAACTAGAGCATCAACAGATTTGGGTACTCAGGTCTGGACCAATTCCCCCACTGCCATCAAGACAAAACAAAACAAAACAACAACAAAAATAAAAATAACAACAAACCTCGCCATGAAGCAACTTAAAGAGGAAAACATTTGTTTCATCTTACACTTCCAGGAAATGGTCCATTAACAGGGACTTGGAGGCAGGAAGTGAAGCAGAGCCTCAGAGGAGTTCCTTTTACTGGCTTGCTCTCCATGGCTTGCTCAGCCACGAGCCTGGGGTGACATGGTCCTCAGTGAACTGCGCCCTGTCAGATCAGTCTTCCATCAAGCAAATGCGCCACAGGCTTGTCCACAGGCCAGTTTAGTGGGAACATTTTTTCAATTGAGGTTCCCTCTTCCCAAATGACTCTAGGCTTGTGTCAAGTTGACATGGAGCTAGCCAGCACATCATGGATACCAAAGGGAAGATGTACCATAAGGAAAGCAGACCCTCTGAGACAAAGTAGAATTGTTTGGTTGGTACTAAGAGGCTTGGTACTCACGGGACTAGAGAGAGCCATTTAAAGCATAATTAAAGTGAAATTATGATCCCTCCATTTTGTCTGTTTCCTACCCTTACTCTGGGTTACAGACTTCCTGGCCAATGCCTTTTATCCTTTAGCAAACTTTGATCTTATTATCATTATTCTATTTATTTATTTAAAGGGGGGGTATATGTGCCATGCTGTTCATGTTGAGACCCCAGGACAACATGCGGAGGTCGTTTCTCTCCTTCTACCACAGCCCACAAGCTTTGATCATAAGAACTTTAATTTCTAACTGGTGCAATGACTTGGGGTAAAGGCGCCTGAGATCTGGTCCTGAGCTCTGGTGGACAAGTCTAATTTTCTTGATTGATGATTGGTGGTCAATCCCCAGGACCTGCGCAGTGGAAGAAGATAACAGACTCTGGTAAGTTGTCCCTTCACTCCCACATGTGTGCTGTGGCACACACACAAACACACGCGCACACACATAAACATACACATGCACACAGACGCATTCACACTCATGACATATAACATGAATACTAATAAATGTAAATAAAAATGTTTAAGCCTTTTACTTTTCCATAAATGACCTCAATAATCAAGAATGGACTGATGGGGAACTACCAGGAGTCAGACTGCAGACAGGAGAGGAAGTGGGAGAAAGGGGGTGCGCTAGTTTCTCATTCCTGAGGTAAACATTTCAGAAGAGTGGCTGAGTGAGGCAAGGTTTGTTTTGACCCATGTTTTAAAGGTTCTGGCGGATGGTAAACTGGTACACAAACATACACTTAAACCACCTTTTGAGTGGAATTCAAGGTCTCTGTTACTGCTCACAATGCTCACAAAGGGACTTAGTGGTGTGTATGAATCTAGCTTTCGGGTTCAGTATACCTGGCAGCCTTCTGTATAAGCAGTGAGACAGGACCATCAGATTCCCAGTGAGTCCCCAGCAGCCAGAAACAACCTAGATGTCTCTCAACTGAAGAATGGGTAAAGAAAATGTAGTACATTTACACAATGGAGTACTACTCGGTGGTTTAAAAAAAAACAATGACATCTTGACATTTGCATGAAAATGGATGGGTTACCTCACTCAGAGGTAACCTAAAGCCAGAGAGACAAACATGGTGTGTACTCACTCATAAGTGCCCCAGGAGGCTCTGCCCCCTGAAGGTTCCCCCACCTTTCAAATGTCACTACTCCAAGGACCACACTTACACTATAGGAGCCATGGGAACACTCACAACTGTGTGAGGGGAGGGTATCTTTGAAATGTGTGTTACCTTTATATTGAGAATCTATAGATTGGCATGGGGCCAGCAGCTGACAACAGCATGTATAAGGTTTGCATACAACACTAATTCTAAAGCCTAGTTCTATTGAGCAAGAAAGATAAGGACAATATAATACATAAAAATATCAATGAGACCAGGTCAGAAACATCAGCAGACTGATTCGAACATGGAATTTAGGTATAGTGAAGAGCAGACAAAGAAGTGGTGCTCACACAATATTGCCTGCTCCAGAGCTTTGGCACGCAGGAATCAGTCCAGGCTGCCCTTAAAATCACTGGTATCCCAGCCTGACCTCAAACCTGAGATCTTCTAGTACCTAGCCTCTGCCTCCCAAGTGTTAGAATTACGGGCGTGAGCCATCATGCCTGGCCTTGCAACTCATTTGAAGAGATTGGTCTGGATCCAGACCAACACTGTTTGGCTAATCAAAACACACACGTGCAGCCTCTTTGCCTCATGGATCAACAACCTCAGGTTCAGATACCAGAGCTGGGGAGGGAAGGCCTGGGAAATCCAAAAGAACAGTCCTAGTCAGGCTCTGATTCACACTAGGGTGCAAAAGGGCATCAAGGAAATGCCACCAGATTTCTCCTCCTGGTGAAGACTCTCTGTGCAGTCTATCCCCAGCAAAGCTGTAATTCAGGCTTCCAACAACCTGTGATTTACATCCTGGGTTGGTGTAAAAGATATTGTGCAGAGCCTTCTGAGTGTGTTCTGTGTGTTTGTATAAATCTCACTACTCAAAATATCTCCCACAGTTGACTGACAGCCCATGTAATTTAGCAGAAGGCTAAAAATTAAAATCCTCAAGCCTGCTGAGGGAGTGTAAGAATCCAGTAACACCGAGCGCCGCCCCCTCGCCCAGGCCCAAGCTCGGCAGATGCCAGGGCTGTTCATTTTGGAGACGGAACAAAATATTTGTATTTAGATTTATTAAAGTCATTATTCCGCCATTTGTTCCAATGTGCTTTATTAAAACCGGATCTCGTGTCTGTTTTGAAAGTATTACCTGATTTACATAAGCCAGTCCCAGCCCTAATTACGGCTTCCTTTGGAGTCTTTTCATTCCGAGGGAGGCTCGCGCTCCCCCGCCTGTTTTTTTTTTTAATTTTTTTTTGTCGCCTGCCTTCATGGCCCATATGTCTGCCTTGAGATAGCAAGGATCCGAGCCTATAAATAGATGCTTCAGAACAGTCCCGCTGCCAGTTATCTGTCCACACATCAACATTACCATAATTGCAACAGGCAACGTGTAATCTCCCTAATCACACGTTCCAGTCGGAAAACTGGATCGGGTTTCATAAATTGTATAATTTGAGGCTTTCCTAAGCTAACCGCTGGGCAGGCAGGCTGCTGTGGGTCATCCAGGGCTTGGCGGTGCTCCCCCTCCCCTGCCTCAGTCTGGCCGAGTTGCCCAGGGTGTCACGGTGACACGCACCTGAGAGAAAAATAGTGCCACTCTCTCTCTGCGTCATGACCACTCTGCTACCAGCAAGCAGTTTGCACTCTATTCCTTTTCATTCCTCTGGGGGAAATAGCGTAAGTGTTCTCAGGATCCAGATGAAGACATCAAGAGAGGTGCACAGAAAGTCGCCGAGACTCAAACACAGATCCCAGAAGCTGCCCGCCATGCCCTGAGCCCCAGATTGGATCTGCAACCTGGCGCCAGGGAGGTTCCAGTGAATCCCTTATTTTCGTCCTTTCAATGGCTTATATAAATCTCATTCTTACTTCATTCTGAAGACCAAACCGACCAACACTCCAGCAGCCCAGGGTGCTATCTGGAGTCACTGGGCTTGCAGAGAAAAGCTGCGGAGGCCCAGTACAGGCTGACTCCAAGGCCCCTCAGCCAGGGTCTTCTCTCCTGGGGTCCCTCTCCTCCTTTGTTTTCTTTGCCAGGCTCTCAGAAGAATGCTAATTGGGCCAAGGCAGCAGGCAGCAGGCAGAGCTAGGAGGCCGGCCAGCCTTCTGCCAGGCTCCTCAGACCACTGTTCAGCTTTACAGAGGCTTGGTGGGGACTTCAGGAAATTACCTCTGAGCTTTCTACCTTCCCTGAGGAGCTTTTGCGGGGGAACTCTTTTTGTTTTGCGTTATAAGAAGCCTCTGGTGATGCTATTCATACTGGAGGTCCTTGGAGTGACTGATGACACCCTGATATATAGACTGGTCCCCAAGGACTCGGTGTACTCTCTGGTACTGTTCTCTCCAGCCGAGCCTAGTAATTGGCCAGCCTTGCAAAGTTCCAGATGTCTATTAAATGCTTTAAATTGAACACTAATCAGATGATGGTGTGGTTACCAGCAAAGTCCCCCAGGCCTTGCTCAGAAGGAACCATCTAACCTATAGCCCTCAATGTTTCCAGCTTGTGGAAACTGACAGTCAGGAAGGGGATGGGACTATCATGGTCTTAAGCAATGCTAGGTTCTCTTCTGTGGTTTATTGATCTGCTTGTGTGCACACACGCATGAGATGGTGATGTACTGTGTGTGTGTGCACACTCGTGTACCACTGACAGTGGAATCTAGGATCTCCTGGAAGACACACCTCTGGGCATGTCTGCGAGGGAGGTTCTAGACTGGTTTGAGGTGGAAAGCATTCTAGATGTGGGCAGCACCACCCCATGGGTTGGTGAGCCAGACAATAAAAAGAAGAAAGCAGATCGAGCGCCAGCATGCACTGCTCTCTGCTTCCTGACTGGGTGCAAAGAGACCAGCTACCTCAAGCTTCTCCAGCCGTGACTTCCCCATCATGGTAGACTGTACTCCAAAACTGTGTCCGAATAAATCCTTCCACCTTAAGCTGTTTTTGTCAGGTCTTCTTGTTTTTCTTTTCATTTTTCTTTCTTTCTTTTTATTTTTGGCAGCAAAGAGAAAAGTACCAATATATGCTCCTTCCTCTCCCCCAGGAGCCTCTTGGTGTGATGGATGCTGTGATCTCTGCCAGCCTTTTAGACAAGAGGCTGAAGAGCAGGACTTCTCTTCTCGGGCCTGTCCCCAGAGCATCACAAAGTAACTGTCCTGGCTGCTTTTTGTGGGTTTTGTTGTTGCTGCTAGTTGGTGTGTGTGGGGGGGTATTTTGTTATTTTGTTGGTGGTGGTGTCAACTTGATACAACTCAGAACCATCAAAGAAAAGGGAACAACAATTAAAAATATGCCCCCAAAAGAATGACTTGTGGGCAAGCCTGCAGGGCATTTTCTTAATTAGTGATTATTTGCTAGAACCAAGCCTATTGTGGGTGGTGTCATCCCTGGGCTATATAAGAAAGCAGGCTGAGGAAGTCATGGAGAGCAAACCAGAAGGCTGTGTGTCTGCTTCTATTCCTGCCCTGACATCTTTTGATGAGAGACTATGATGTGTAACTAACTGTAAGCTAAATTAAACTCTTTCCTCCCCAAGTTACTTTTGGTCATGGTGTTTTACCACAGCAATAGAAACCAAAGTAAGAGAGTGACCTCAGGCCTTGCTGGGTGGATCATCATCATCAAAGCAAGGCTTTGTCTACGGAGATGGAGACATGGCTGCCCACCACCTATACTTGAACTCTCAGCACCAGAAGTTTCCAGATCTAGGAAGGGGGCCTTCCAGCTGACCACCGCCCAGGGCATCCCCTGTGAGCAAACTGGACCAAAACCATTCTTATTACAGTCAGATGGCCAAGGGGTTGCCTCAGCAGCACCTGGAAACTGGCTTGAAATGCATCCCCCCCGGGCTCTACCCATGACCTGCTGAATCACAGCTCAGGGAGGGGTGGGATGTCTGAATTCCAGCGTTTGGAGTCACCTGGGTTTCAGAATGGCAGCCAAATCGGCCTAGGCCTGGAGGGCCTTCCTGGATGATGCTTCCCGGAGGCTTCTGACCATAGTATGAGGACACAGACTAGCACACAGCATGCTGGGGGCAAAGAAAAACTTCCTATGTGCTCCCAGCAGCGCAGCCCTACCTGCAGGCTCCTCACGGGGGCTCCTGGCTCCATCCAGACAAGAGCCAGCCTTGCTTTTTAAGCTTTGAAGCTCCAGGCCTAACCTGTTCCCACTGCCGGGAATGTGGGCCCACACCCACTTTACCCTGGGGGCTCAGCATGGGATTCCTAGAGCAGCCCTGACCATCTAAACTTCTCCAGGAAGCATCCCCTTCTGCCCTCGTTTGGCTTCCAGCACACCTGCTTAGAATCTACCCCTGTTGCCCGGTACTCAGTTGGCAGTATGCAGTACTCCCCTGCCAGATCCGAGCCCTGACAGCGCCCACAGCTCTCATGGCTCCCATAATGCCTTACCACAGTAGGGTTTTGTTTTTGCTCTCTCTCTTTCTGAGTGTGTATGTGTGTGTGTTAGTGTGTGTGTGTATGTGTGTGTGTGTGCATGCCCACTCACTCATGGATCATCAGGGACTGAGGAACAGGGGACTGTGACAGACTGTGAGGAAGCTACATCATCAATTCACAATCAGGAAGGGTTCCTGTTTGCCCCTTCACCTTTTTCTCTGAGGTTCTAGAAGGCTAGCCTCAAGCTGATCTCTCAAGCCAGGCCCAGAAGATCTGATTTACCCATCCCCCACCCCCTTGTTTCCCTTGACACACCCACCCAGGCACAGCCTCTCCTGGCCAAGACTGTCCTATCAGCATGGCACACATCAGGCCTGCCTGTGAGCATTGGCCATATTCAGCCCACCTAGTTCAGCTAGGCGTCTACAGTGATCCAGATCATGGGTGGTTGTCCAGGGCTGGTCAGCCAGTTCTATGGACAAGGGCAGGGACCCTCCAGCCCTTTGAGGGCCCTGGGAGCCTACCTCCCACAGCTAGCCTCTCTGATGAGGGCTACATGAGGAACACTGTCTAGCACTATGACTTAGGAACCAGGACCTGTGTGCTCAGCGGCCCACTCCTCTACCCCACAAGCTTAGGCTCACATCCCTGGAGCCCCAAGATTTCAGAGGCCTTCCTGGTCAAGTGGGGACCAGACCTTTCCTACCTAAACACAGCATCAGTGGGCCAGATGACCTACTCTACATCCAAAATACACATTTAAAACCAGGGGTCCGCTGCCTTTCCCCATCCTTTCCCCCTTGGGTGACACTCACTTCATTTGCTCCCTGCTGCCCCAGCCTCAGGAATCTCATCCCTGCTCTTACCTCTGCCAGTGACCCTGTTCCCCTTGAGCCCATCACATACAGCTGAAACTTGGCAGGGCCGGGGACTGGGAAGGATTACATTTATGTAATGATGTGTCATAGGAAAATTAAAAGATAATGAAAATCAGAAGTCCTGTGAGACTTTGATCCTTTTCCTGGCCTGTCTAATAAAAGCCTTGGGTTCTTCACAGCTGCATCAATGACACTGGAGATTGTTCCAGACCCACAAAGGCCTGTCCTCAGTTTATAGCTAGACAGGGATCTAGGCTATCCTTTCCCTGAGCCTGGTGTATGTGTGGCAGTGGTGGTTTGTGCGTGGGGCGGGGGGCAGTATTTAAGTAGGTTTGATGCAGGTTTTCTTCTTTAACCCCAGATCTGTAGCTTGTGCAGTGAACTGTTTCCAAGGGCTCCCTGGGCGTTAATTGGGTATGGAGTATTCTTCCTAATCATGGAGCTTGTCTAGGGCTGATGAACAAGGGCACGGGCTCCTCCTCCTGTGGGCTCTGGGAACCTGCCTCTCACAGCCAGCTTCTGACAGGCACAAGGAAACTGTCCTAGCCCTGTGACCTAGGAAGCAAGCTTTGTGACTTCCATGTCCCACTCACAAACCCACAAACTCATGATCCACTTTTTGGAGCCCTGGATCTCAGAGGACTCCTTAGTCAGGTGCAGATGGTCTCACCTGCCTGAACACTGATGACCCAAATTAAAGAATTACAAACCAGGAGTCTCAGTCCAAATTCTCTGCAGATTCTTACACATTTAGGTCCCTGCTTTGACTGGCCAGTGTGGACAGCGGCTATCAGTGAGCCCATGTGTCTAAAGGACCAGTTTTCCCTGTCTGCTCAGGACTCAGGAGAGCATCCTCAATAGAGAGTTTGGAAAGCACACTATGATAGAAGGTTCTAGAAGATATGGCACCCTGTATAAATTGGGAGGCTCGGAGACAGATAAATGGACATGTTTCACCAGCAACAGAGCAGAGCCCAGAGTGGTGTCTTGTTACATCTCTGAGGCAGACTCAGGCATCCTGGAATGCGGACAGGGTGAGCAGTGGGATTCCTTGTTGCTACTTGTCTCTGCTGAGGTGGCCCACAGGGTTTGCAGCTTCTCCAGTTGCACAATACTAGGGCAGGTGGGCCTGAGCTCCTGGGGCCAGTCTTGCCTTCGGGGCCATTCCTTCCTTTGCCCACAGCCTGTGGCTGGGTCAGGAGGTGATTCCAGCCCCTCCCTGGGCTCCTGACCCTTGCAGAGTGGCTGGGCAAGTGCTGTTCTCCCTGGACCAACTGAAGGGGGTGGGGTGGAGGAACGGCTGGGTTGCAAGGTGGGGCCATACTACTTTGTTTTCCTGAGGGAAGCAGGCAAAGGTGTGGAGCAGGTGCCTCAACTTGCATACAGGGAACCATAGTATGTGCCTGCCAGTGTGCTAAGAGTTTTCCTATACCCCCTCGCTTTGACCCCACATAACAGAGAAGAAAGACGAGGGTTGGGGAGATGATGGTGCTGTTTACTTAAGGTTAGAACCCATGCTTGATTTTTTTGTAAGTCCAGGACTCTGATCTCAAAGTCAACACCTTGCCTGTCTGTAGGACTGTGCACCTGGCCTCAACTCCCCAAAAGCAGGGACTGAGCACACCTCTACTCAGTAAAATGAGGGGCTGCCAAACCTACCCTGGCCAGTTCAAAGAGCCTGGCTCATTCCAGGGCATCCTGAAGCCCTGGGACCTGGCTGGGATCACCCTCCTGCCTTCCATCCCTCAGCAATGACTGCATCCAGCTGGACGGGTGAGTCAGTGCCCTCATTCTCACGTATCTGGGAGGGTAGGCCTCTCCCTGCTGTCGGTTTGGCTTCATCAGCTGGTATGGGGTTGCCCTGGCAGTCAGACTGCGATCAACCAGGCCCTGGAGCTTGGCAGCCTTCCTATACTACATCACAGGGTTCGTCCTTTCCCTAGCCCACCAGCCTCGCCCCTGGGATCAGAGAACCACTTCTAGAAGCCTCTAGATACTTCCACCATGTCCTGGATCAGGCTGTGGTGACTTCCGGTACATGGCTCCCAGAGTCCCTTGTCTTGGCCTCAGCAGAAGCCTGCTTCCCAGAGCACCCAGCCAGGCACAGAACCTGCTTCCCAGAGCACACAGCCAGGCTCAAAGGCCAGACTGCTGGTTCAGAGCCAGTCAGAAGCATATGAGGAGAAGGAACTGGGCCCAACCGCCCAGCAGAGAGGGAAGTGGATCTTGGCTGGACCTTCAGGTGGGATGTGTGGGAGGGTAATCTCCAATTGGACTGTGCAGGTAGGCACAAGACCATCTGCTGAGTGCCAAGGCAAACATCACACCACATGCTAGGGTGGCCTTCACCTTAGGGGGAGGAGACAGAGCATCAGTCCGTGTTCCGGCAAGGTGGCAAACTTTCAGGTCCTATTTCTCATCTACAAGATGGGTTTAATAAAGCCAGGCTTGTTCTGTTCAGTCCCTGCAGCCATTTCCACAGAGGGCCCTGGCCAAAGGCCTGTGTGCTGGCATGCTGCCAATACAGACATTTCTTTAAACCCCCTGTGTTGCTCAACAAGACCTGCACCATCTTCTGTTGGTCCCTTTCCATGTTCATCATCTTTGGATCAGGAAGAACCTAGGGGCATTTTGCACAAGGCGTGCCTTGCCCTGAAGTGAGATACTTCACAAGAGACAGAGCAAGCTTTGTGCCCTCCCATAGACCCGTCCCTCTTCACACTTGATCCCATGAAGAGCCTGATGGGAACTATGGTATTGTTGGCATCACTCTTATGACTTTAGTAATTTGCTCCAGGAATCAAGTATGTACTAGCTGCTAAGGGTGGCTCTTGGGCACATAGTCCCTACCCAAAAGGGTTCATGGGGAAAAGAGAAAGAGATAAGCAAATGACCTCTAGCTCAGACAGATACCAATGAGCTGGTGTGAGGCATATTTCAACTGTGGAATCTCATTTGTGAGCATTATCAGTGCAGCAGACTCTTGGAGTTCAGGAGGATGAACAGAGGAGTTCAGGAGAAGTGGAGGGCCTGGAGGCCCTAGGCTCTAGCAGGAAGAATTGCCTGGACTGGCTTGGGCTGGCCTGGAGCAATGTCTCTAGGGAACTCAGGTGTTGTTCTGAACAGCCTAGTAGTACAGGTATGTGAAGCCCCTATGGAGCCCTGGGACATAACCAACAAGAGACATGCAGGCACCCTGTGGACCATATCTCTGCCTTCCAGGAAATGGTTGGATGAGGTAAGACTCACCCCTAGCATATTTAAAGAGCACCTTCACCAGCAGATCTCCAACTGTGGGTGTGGCATATGAAGTCTGATGTCACTCTCCTCCTCAGGTGATGCTGCCAGCCCCTCTGTGAATGAAAGATATGCACTCGGATTCACATACTATATCCAGAAGGCAAGGACCGCCCCCATCTCCACCCCACCCCCCCACAGCCTATCTCCACTGAAGCTCTTCGAAGAATTTCTCCCATAGGTTTCAGCATCTAAAACACTTGGTTCCCAGGAGGTGGAGGTGTTTGGAAAGGTTTAGGAGGCGTGGCCTTGGAGAAAGTGCATCACTGGATGGGATTTGAGGGTTCATATCCTCACCCACTTGCAGTTCTTGCCTCTCTGCTTTGTGCTTTAGTCTAAAGATGTGATCTCTCAGCTGCCTGCTCTGGCCAGCTTGCCTGCCACTTGTTGTCACGCTTCCCCACCATGATGGACTCTAACCCTCTGAAACCATAAGCCCAAATAAACTGTTTCTTCTGTTAGTTGCTTTGGGTTCTGGTGTTTATCACAGCAGGAGAAAAGCAACTAATTCAAGGCCAAGGCCAACATAGCAAGATGCTTCTCTCCTTCCACTGTGTGGGTCCTAGGGACCAAACTCAGCATCACCTTATCTGCTGAGCCATCTTACAGCCCCTATGAACCTCCTGTTTTGTTTTTTTGTTTTGTTTTGTTTTTCAAGGATGGTTTCTCTGACTATCTCTGGCTGTCCTGGAACTCACTCTGTAGACCAGGCTGGCCTTGAACTCGGAGATCTGATTGTCTCTGCCTCCTGAGTGTTGGAATTAAAGGTACACACCACCACCTGGCTAAAGAACCTTTTGCTATGGCCCACCCAATTCTTATATTTTGCAGATGATGAAATTGAGACACGAATGTGACTTTGGGGCTGGAAAGTTGGCCCAGTGGTTAAGAGCACTGATTGCTCTTCCAGAGGACCTGAGTTAGATTACCAGCATCCACAGAGTAGCTCACAACCATCTGTAATTCCAGTTCTAGGGGATCTGATGCATTCTTCTGTCCTCTGCTGGCACCAGGCACACACATGGTGCTCAAATATATATGCATCCAGAACACCAATATACATAAACTAAAAATACAATTGAAGAGGAATGTGCCTTTCTACTGGTGACCAGTGACTCATGGAAAATGGGCCTAGACTCCTACATTCTGCCCAAGGGTTCTCCCATAGACACCTGTTACTGTCACCTGTAGTGAAAGGGGAGCAGGCCTGCTTTTTGTCCTGTCCGGCTTTCGCATGGCTAGTTTAACATCCGAAATAATAACATATAAATTGTATTTATTTAAATATTGCCTGGCCCATTATATCTAGCCTCTTCTTGGCTAACTCTCTAATCTCATTACCTTTTGATAGGCCAGCCCTTAGGTGGGTGGAATAAACAGAACAGAATGCTGGGAGAAAGAAAGCCGAGTCAGGCAGACCATGAAGCTCCGGCCCAATATGGACGTAGGTTAGAATCTTCCCGGTAAGCCAACACCTTCGTGGTGGTACACAGATTATTAGAAATGGGTTAATCGAGATTAGAGAGTTAGCCAA
>LOJH01013872.1:0-10820 GCA_001685095.1 Ellobius talpinus
AAACAAAAGGGGGAGGTGCTGTGGGAGCTCCTTCTGCTCCTTCAGCCAATAGCCCTTAAGATACCAGCCCGCTTGGGCGTGGTCTCTTTTGCTTTAAAAAGCAGTGGTAGCAATGTGCTCGCTCTCTTGCTTTCCAGCTCCCACTTCCTGCTGCTAGACTCTGTTCCTGGTCATGTTGAGGGCTGTTGTCTAGGACAGTGATCTGTAAGTTTTCCCCCTTAAATAAATAACCCTTTTATTAATCATAATTCCAAACTGCTGCAGGATTGTTTTGTGACTTGCAGCTTCAGAGGAATATAAGGCAGGAGGAGAGAGGCTCAATGCAGTCTGAGGAGCAGTACAGTCTGAGGCAGTCAGTCTGAGGATGCAGCCTGAGGATGCAGTCTGAGGATGCAGCCTGAGGATGAATCATCCATTGGTCTGAGCATTAGTAGAGGTAAGAACTCTAGTGGCTGACCATTCTGCTTTTCTGATCTTCAGCATTAACCCTTATGTCTGATTCTGAATTTTTATTATTAATACCAATTAGAATTCATGATACAGTGACATTAAATATTATCAGAAAAACATATTGAGCATATCCCCTCCCATGCATTCTTCTATCCTCCTAAGTTCCTTCAAACTCCATTGATCACTTTTAACTACCTAGACAGTTTTACACCATATACACCAATATTGGATTTACATAAATAAATCTCAGAACCGCAAACTTACTCCTTTCTTTTTCCTTCCTTTTTTGTCTGTTTCTGCATAGACTTTTTTGTTTTTGTTTTGTTTTTTCAAGACAGAGCTTCTCTGTGTGTAGTCATGACTGTCTTGGAAGTCTCTGGAGACCAAGTTGGCCTTGAACTTAGAGATCCACCTGTCTCTGCCTCCCAAGTGCTGGGGTTAAAAGCATGCACCAGTGTGCAGCTTGCATTGAATTTTTAAAAACATAGGACTTTTTAATGATTCTTTGGGAGTTTTACATCATGCACCCCAATTGCATCCATATTCGCCATTCACCTTGCAAGTGTCCCCTCCTCAAAAGATAATTTTAAAAAATTAAAGTAATAATAAAAATAATACTTTGTGTCTCAGTTTTTCTACCTCTCCATCACCTCTTCATTTGTCTTATGGCACTGGGAGCTGTGGTGTGTCATGCAATAGACATTTTTGTTCAAACAGCTTTACTTGCAAATGTTCATTATAATGAGTTGTTGGTCTGGTTCAAGGTACACCATTAATGCTGGACCATCACCAGCAGTCTTCTGGGGTATCCTGTGGTTGCCCTGAGTCATAAAAACCATGCAGCTAGAGTTCACAGGATCAGTCCCTTCATATCCTCCAGCAGGTCATAGATGAAGTAGATGTGGGGTTGGGCCTACTCAAAGCAGTGGATGATGGCCTGGGTGATAGCTCATTTGTTCAAGCAAGGTCTTCACTAGGACCTCTCCCATAAAATGAGGGTCAGAACCAGCTATCCTGCACCCACACCGTCAGGACCAGCTGTCCCATATCTGTGTTGATGTGTGGGGTCAGCTCTCCTGAATACGGAGCCAGTTCTGCCAGGGATGGATCTTCAGGGTCAATGAGGGGTGAGATCAACTCTCTAATGAGGAGCAGGGCCAGCATTCCTGCTACAGCAGCCAGGGTAGGGCAGGGCCAGATCTTCCAGGGCCAGTGAAGTGCAGGGCCCTCTCAGCAAGGCACTTGGATTTCAATACACATGATTCACATGGCCCACAGTGGTAAAAACAGGCCACAGATATCAACACAGACCCCAGGTATAGCACAACCACAGACCCAGACGTGGCCCTTGGCAGCAGCTTGGGACCAGATGTTGCTATGAATCTGAGTGGGAACACAGGCCACTCAGATCAGTATGTCCCCAGTGGAGGCATGGTCCTCAGACACCAATATGGCCTCAGGTGGCAGTGCAGGCCCTGGGCATCCTCACAGCCTTTGGTGTTAACAGGAGTCACAGACGTCCACGCAGACCCAGACATGGCCTTTGGTAGCTCAGGCCGTGATGCCACCATGGCCCTGTGTATCAGTGTACGCCACCCACATCTCTGCATTGAATTTTAAAGCTTCTTGTTTTTCCTTCAAAAAGCCTCAGACTTAAATATGAATGAATTTTAAACCGTTATCAAAGAATGAAGATGGAAACTTCTACCAAAATCTTCACGTTAGTTATCCTCAGGTAAGGAAGATTGTGTGGAGTGTGGAGCACCCTGGAAACCAGAGCGAAGACTGCAATGCCTGGGGATGCAGAAGAGGCACACCGATGCCTGTGGAAGCCCACAGGGAAAAAAAACACTAGGAATCATAGAAGGAAAGGAACCCAGCCTGGTCCATTTGTAAAAGACATGATTAAACAGGAATGCATACAGTCTGCTTCTGTCTGTTACAGTAACACTAACTTCAACCTTAATATGCCTGAAGCTACCTGAGCAGGGTCCTTTGTACACTGACATGTTCCTGGACACTTGTAAGTGGGTCCTGTGTGTGCTCCTGTGGTTGTGTGGGTGTGAGGACGTGGGCATGTGTTCTATTTGTCTCTTCACCTCTGGTGACACGGGTATGGGTTCCCCAGCTATAGGGCACGTGTGATCACATCCACATGAAGACATACTAGCAAATGGACAAGACGATAAGAGGACATAATGTAAATGTACAGGAACCAAGTCAGGAGAGTGAGAAGACTTTAAGAGGAAATTATTATTTCTGGGTCCCATGTGGTATGGAGGGAATGGTTTGGAAACCTTTTCTGCCTTCGCAAAGCTGAGGGTCTGACTAAAGACAGACGTCCCAAGAGAGTGTGGCATGAGCTCGTGGACACCACTGTGACCCACTGTGACCCACTGTGCACACGCAAAGGCAGAAGGAGAGCAGTGGGCAGCCCTGGATAGTGCTAGAGAAAGCTTACTTTTAAAAAACGACCGTACTTTTAAGATTGTTCACACAGGAATCAATCTGCACACCCATCCAATTACTATGGACAGCAGTGGGAATGCTTACGTCACTGTCCCTATGCATGGTGATGTACCCTGGAAACAACACAGATCGAAGATAGGGAGATGGCCGTCAGTATGCTACCTGCTGAGAAAGCACAGGGACCTAAAGTGGAAACCCAGCATTCATATTTTTACAAAATGGCATGGTTCAGTGCATCTCTTACCCTATGTGCTAGAAGTGTCTATCTTTTCCTTCCTTCCTTCCTTCCTCCCTCCCTCCCTTCCTTCCTTCCTTCCTTCCGTCCTTTCTTCTTTCTTTCTTTCATTGTCTTCAACTTGATACAAAGAAAGGTCTGTTGGGAAGAGGAACCTTAGTGGAGAAAATGCCTCCCTCAAAGTGGCCTGAAGGCAAATAGGTGGCATGTTTTCTTGATCAGTGCTTGATTTGGGAAGGACAGCCCTCTGTGTGCGGTGCCACCAAGCACTGGCCACTTTGGGTGGTATAAAAAAGCAAGCTGGGCAAGCCATGAGGAGCAATCCAGTATGCAGTGTTCCTCCATGACCTCTGCTTCCGTTCCTGCCTCCAGGTTGCTTTCTGAGTTTCTGCCCTGGCTTCCTTTCATGGTGGACATTAATCAGCAAGATGAAAGAAATGTCTGCTTTTCTGAAGGTATTTTTGGTCAGTATTCTATCACAGCAAGAAGAAAGAAGGCAAAGACACCCGAAGAGACAGCAGGGCAACAGAGTTCACTGGTCAGACAGTTTTTCCAATTGGTGAGCTGTTCAGTGACAGAATGTGGTTCAATGAAAACTAAGAGTAGACCAAACTGCCAGTTTTAGTCAGTGTTCGCCAAGGAATAGAACTACTGGAAATAATATCCATGCACACACACAGAGACACACATACATACACACAGGCACACATACCGACACACAGCTTACGTCCACAAATGCAGAAACGTACATATTAAGGGCTGTTTATTATAGTGGCTTACAAGCTAATGTCCAGCTGGTCCTACACATGTGGTCTCCTGATGGGAAGGACAAACACATGGCAGTTCTTCAGTCTAGGAACCTGAATGTCTCAGCAATCCCAGGCGAGACCCAGAGAGCTTCTGTACTTCAGTTTGCACTGAAATTCCCAACCAGGGTCTAACACCAGAGAAGGGATGCCTCATGAACAGGAGAGATGGATCTGCTGGAGAGAGCAAGGACAAATAGACAAAAATACAGAAGCTTCCTTCTTCCATGTTCTTTTATGTGGGCTGACTCTAGGAAGTGTGTACAAGATTTATGGTGAGTCTTTCCACCTCAAGTTACCCAATCTACAAAATCCTTCACCAGTGCCTGCATGTATGGATTAGGGATGTTGTGTAAATGACAACCAAGATTAGCCTCCACAAACCATACATATGTAATAATGAGGAAATTTTAAAAACAATTTTAAGGGTAAGCATGGATTCTCCATCTAAGTGGAGACTTGCCTATCCCTGCCCTTAAGGAATGCTCCAGGGTGGCAGGTCAGGGAGTCAGCTAGGAGATCGCCTGTAGGAATGCAGGTTCACCTGATGATAATGCACTTTTCTCGTTCAGGAGGCCACTAGCCCCCTTCCCACCTCTACCTGTACCCAGTACGGTCCCTACAATCCAGCCTGCCAGCATGAGGTTCTGCTTGGTCTGCTGCCTTTCTGAGTGTTGACTCTGAAAGGCACAGCTATCTTCTCCTTCCATCTTCTTCTTTAGGTTGTTGGCCAGAGCTCAGTGAGATTTTAAACTCCCCCAACTGTTTGAGCCTCCTCACTTTCTAAAGTTCTATTCACCACCAGAGAAACCCATCCCTAGACAGGATGACAAGGACGTGGGAACTTGCTGAGCTGGCCTTTCCCTGTACCTCAGCCATGAGATGCTCCCCACAGCACAACTGGACCCACGGCTTCATCCCACCAGCAGGTGACCAATACTTAGGAGTTCACAAAAGCACAAAGGCAAGCACTCCTCTAATGCATATCTAGGTGCTTTCCAAAACAACTGAAGATGGAACATTAGCCACCTCACAGCGTTTGACCTGGATACTTCCTGAGAGAACCGCTCCAGCACACTGACTGTAATGCATGCTATGGTCAGCAGAGGGCACTGACACTCAAGAACTGAAAGTCATGCTAACTGCAATTAGGGCTTCAGACAGGAAGGAGCCTAATACACCATCAAAACCACAGGAGAGAAAGGAATCCCTAGTTGACTCACACACCCCCACACACAAATGCCATGCTAATGGACTGGACAGAGGAGCCATTGAGAGGAATGTCAGGCCCACCTGCCAAGACAAGTGACAGCCAGCCTACCACCATATAGTGGGGACAGCACCCCGAGGACCTCAGCAGAGATAACTGTCCAGACACCTGAGGAACTGCTGCTTATTTTCAAGGGTCACCCAGGTTTTCTGGGTGTCTCTTACTTAATATTATTGTAATAACAGATAAAGATACATCAGAGCCAGCCCTGTATTAAAGATTGTGTATTTCTATGGGTTGCATTCGTCTCCTATGTCCCTCCCGTTTCTCTTAGACTCTTGTTGGGTGGAAGAACTATTGCATGGCCCGCTGTAAAAATTCTCATTGAGACTGATGAGTCATGTTCTTGCTAATTCTTTTGCTATGTGTGCCTTCTCTGGGTACCATCCACTCATCTTACTAGGCAGAGCTCTGTCAATCTCATCCTGAAGTTTCTTCTGCACATCATTGTGGGTTGCCAGTGTATACATAATAAAGGAAATGGATGTCCTTGTGGGCTGACAGCCAGGGAAAATATAAACAACTGCTTGGGCTGTGGTCTCAATATCAGATTGAGATAAAAATAAAAGAGCATTGTAGATAATGAAGATCAAAGCAGAACATCCCAGTTGAGATGAGAAGAAATTCAAATGGTGCTCGCAGCTGTCTAGGGGAGAACAGAGAAAGGAGGTCCAGAGTCACTGGGACTGAATTCCACTCTGGTGCCCACCTGTGGCCCATCTGTCCTGTTAGAGCAGACTCAACCACCACAAATGTGTAGCTCTACCCCCCACACCCTGTCCTCATACACATTTATAAAGAAATGCAGTGAGCAATACTGACTGACAGCTTGACAGGATCTAGGATGGCCTGGGCATCAAGACTGACCGTTACCATGTGGGATTATCTTCACTGGTGTGGGAAGACCCACACTGCTAGAAATGAATGAATATATTTTTGAACGACTTTCTACAAAAGCAAACAAGTAAGGCTTGAAAAAATTTTTCCCATATCGGATAATAACTAGAAATATGGAATAAATATGAGAACTTTAAAATCCTTCTATAGTTATAACACTAATAATAGTTGTATCACAGAGCTAGCATGGACGATGTTATAAAACCAGGGGCCTGAAGAATAAAGAAGAGCAGGGCACATAGTTTCCCAGATGCTGTTTTCACAAAGCAGAATAAATTGCGCACTAAACTGTTAATCACAGTTCAAGAACTCACTCCCAGAGATCACCCCCACTGCTGGACAGTGCTCTTCCTGTGTGGGGCCCAGATGCAAATTCCCAGGTAGAAATCCAGAGTCAGTGGAATTGGAAGGGACTGAGAATCAGACAGATGACCTAACAGCACTGAGGACCCTGGGCATGAAATCGTCTCTGTGGCTGTCCTAGAAGCTCTGATCCATTTACACCAGTGTACGTCTAGAAAGCTCCAGTGGACACCAGAGATATCATCCATGTGCCATCTTTCTGGAATTTGGCAGAAATGCTTCCATTCTTTACCCGCCCCCTCTACATATCTCCTGACACTCTCTTCTTTCTGGGCTCTTTTATGGGTTGAAAATCAATTTTTAATAATGAAACCTTTCAGCCAGTCCTGAAAATTAACATAAAAGAAACGATAAATTCTAATTTCATCATCACCACTGTGTAACAAGCCCTTTTTACAACATTCATCTACTGTCTCCAAAAAATTCAATAGAAAGCCCATACATTCTGACACCTAATTATCTACCAACAGATGAAATTTTAGCCAAATTTATACCAGAAAACTGTTACTAGGGATATGTCAATCACATAGCTAAAAATATGGAGAAAGGACAGGTAAAAAAATGTTAACTGGTAATAGTCTTTTTGCTCTTTTAAAATTTCTATAAAATGCACAAATTTGAGAAAATAAAGAATATAATGACATGTTGGTGTCAGCTCACACAGATGAAAGCTGATGTCAGCTGTTTTTCTAACTAGAGTCCATTTCTCCAAACCTTATTACGTTATGTGGATATCCAAGTAAAGTATCTTTTTAATTTAATAGAAATGAACATAATATACAGCACTCTGACCGCAACACCACATTTCACCTTCTGCTTTGACTCAAGGTGATTTGCTTCATGTTTATTACAAATTCATAGAAAAAGTCCATTAGCTGGTTTGGAAAAATAGGGCTACTTAGCATCTCATATAGTGGAGTAAGAAATGGAAACATAACTACAGAGAAAAAAACAGAAAGTGTAGTGAAAATCTGCACTGAATTCTTATTCCCTTATTAGAAAACAAGTACAACTTCTGCTAAGCTCCAAGATCCACTCGTATTTCTATTCAACTCAAAGGTAAGTACCAGAGTGATGTTAACAAACAGCCGTCTTTATAATACATCAAAACGTAAACCACTCAAGATATGGGCAGGAGAAATGGTCAAGTGGTGGAGAGCATTTGCTGCTTTCAGGGACCCAAGTTCAGTGCCCAGTCCTTGGCATTGAATGGTTCACAACTGCAACTCCAGCTCTAAGGGATCCGCCTCCCTCTGCTGGACTCTAGAGGCATGGCACTTACATGGATACACACACATATGCATGCATGATTAAAAATAAAACAAAATTTAAAATGTTTACTATAGGCAGAAACATTTGTTATTCTTGGATTTCTTCATAGATACATGCAATGAAACGACATTGTCACCCCACTCCCGCTGTTCCCCCCGCAGCTTCTCCAGCATCCCCCTCAGTCTTCCCTTTCACAACGTCATGTTGTTTAATAACACTCTTATGTCTTCAGTGTTGCCCCGTGTGCACGGGTGTGGGACCGTCCACTGCAGCATGGGAAACTGAACAGTGACTCTCTTCCCTCGCAGCCATCAATTGCCAAAAGTCCCTCAGAGAGGGGTGGGACCTGGAGAGCATCTCCCACATTTAGAGTGGGAATATTGATCGGCTTGATCTAGAGTAGCTTATGTGAGATTGAGGGTGTGATAGCCATTCAAGTCCAGAAGATGTTCCTCCTCACCTTCCAGCCCTTACATCCTCTGCACTCCTCTAAAGAATAAATTTGATAACAGTGCATACTATTTAACTAAAATGGGTCAAAGATCTAGGTGTAAAATGAGCATGGTGAGCACATGCCTCAATTCCAACATTCTGGCGGTAGAGGCAGGTGGATATCGGCAAACAATTTCCAGAACAGCCAGGGCAACATAGACCCTGTATCCCCTCAAAAAAATAAATAAAAGTTATCAGGAATATACTGCCCAATTAAGATGAAACTGGGGAGACGCTAAATGCTCATAACCTCAGCTCTCACCATGTGCTTTAGAGATTAAATCACAGTACGTCATAAAATTGTACATCATAAAACTTTAAAATATTTATAAATGCTGAATTTATTTTAAAAATAAAAAGTTTTAAAAGTGTACTTCAAAGGATCCCATCAAGAACAGTAAAAAGCCATCTGAAAAAAGAGAAAATATACCAATTACATGCCTGGAAAGTGACTTCTAGTCATGATACACATGCCAATCTTACAGCTCAATGACAAGCGCGTACACAGTTCAGCTATGCAGGAGCAAAGGTCGCACAGCTGCTTATCTAAGAAAGACAAGAATGTCTCTGAGTGGGAGACTGGGATTACCACTCGGAAAAAGCACAGCCCAGCACACATGGTGCTGTACTACTTAATGTCCACTAGGGGCGGGAACAAACGTCATGAAACTACAATAACCCAAAGTGTCCAATGGGAGTCTTCATGAACTAATCAGAACATAAAATGCTGCATCTATCAGAGAAAAACTTCTCAGTTGCTCGATAAGTCAAACACGGAATTCCTATGTAATTTGCTAATTCCACCCCAATTGTGTACCCCCAAGTGCGTACCCAGAAAACATGAAAACAAATGTTCAGTCATGATCTCAGATGCCAATGTCCATGACAGCCTATTTGCAACACCCCAAATCTGAAAATAGCTTGAATGACCATCAGATGGTACAGTATCTGATTTGTCTACAGAACATGAGAGTGGCAACAAATGGTTCTGTTGAATATATTCGGTTAAGTGAAAGAAGCCAGTCACTAAATTTATGTATTCTATGACATAGTTATAATGTGTTTTATGGCATATGTGGAATAGGTGGATCTACAGGAACAGTGAACTGGTGTCCCTTATGGCAAGGAGGATTGGAAGACAGGAATGGAAATTTGCTGATTTTCTTGGTTAAAATGTTCCCTGGTTTGACAATGGTGATAAATAAACCCTGCCTTGTATGAGCAAAAGTTGAATTACGAATTGCAAGTTGGTACATATGTTCTATATGAATTGCATCTCAGTAATGTAGAATAGTGCTATTTTGGTGGAAGTATCTTCTTACATATAGAGAGAAGAAATGGCTCAAGGAAATCCAAACTTGTTAAAATCTTGTCTTTCTGCACGAAGGATCTTCTGGGTTGTTGAGGGAATTGATGCTCACTCCAGATGACATGCCTGTGATCACATCCTTGCTATAAGCTCCAAGGATGCTGTGTAGAGAGAGACATGGGAATCAGCACCTGCATCTGAGGCAGCTTTTATTTCCAAGCTACCCAGGCAGGGAGCCACACAGTCAGAGAGAATACCCTGCTGAATCATCAGTGAGGTCACGGCTCCTAACACACTCGCACATGTGGCGTTTACCTGGTGTCTGTTTGCTGATGGCCTTTACCAAGAGTTGAGGGGACACTAAGGTACTTATAGTCCCATCAACTGCTCCACCATTTACCCCTTTATGGTGATGGGCTTCCCTTTCTCTTCTCATCTCAAGTTTTTCACCAACAGACCCCATTCTATCCATTGATGGGGACATCTAAGCACAAAGCACAGCATCTGTAGCTAAATGTGGAAACTCAGGTCCCAGAAGACAAGTCATCCCCAGGCACGAAGCCATGAATGGGATGTTACTGTGGATTTGACAATGGGTCCTATGGGTATGAAGACGAAAGACCATCTTAGAGGAATTGTGACTCAGAGGCCCGACCTTTGGAAAAGGAATAAGGGCTTGTTTTCTACCCATCCCTGGATTTGTTATTTAAGAAAATGCCCCCTCCATCATCACCTCACGTAAGTGATTGGCCAAGCAGTGATTTAAATAATATAGTTTCTGAGTGGTTATTTCAGGACTGAGCAGCCGGAAACCAATAAGCGGGCTCCTACAACACACAAAGGGTTGCAGAAGAAGATTAAAAAAAGAAAGAATAGGGAAACCATTAGAAATCTGAACATAGTCACCTTTTCAGCTGTCCCCAAATCTAAACATTGTAATGTTCACATAAAAGTGATCGAGCCAGGCAGTGGTGGCGCACGCCTTTAATCCCAGCATTTGGGAGGCAGGGGCAGGTGGATCTCTCTGAGTCTGAGGTCAGCTTGGTCTACAAGAGATTGTTCCATGACAGGCTCCAAAGCTACAAAAAAATTGTCTCAAAAATAAATAAATAAAAGTGATCGAAGAGACCTTCACAATTCCCTGCCTTATGTGGGAAAGATCAGAAATAACATGGAGAAGAGGAACTGTGGACACGGGAGCCATGATGCCACCAGCCAAGAAAATACAGAAGCTGGAGCATGGCTGGAGCAGACACT
>LOJH01013873.1:0-14055 GCA_001685095.1 Ellobius talpinus
GAGAAGCTAAATAGGAAGGTGAACCCAAAGAAAAATACGTAGTTATCCTCCTGTCAATTTTTAAAAATACTATCAAACCTCTATTTCTTAATACTCCATATTCCACACTTCATAAATATAGGTGAAGTCAAGTGAATTATGTTGTCTTATGGAAGATAGCTGTTAATTTTTATTTGGAAGTATAGTAAATGAGTTACAGTGTACAAAATGAACAGGGTGGTCTAAGGTAGAATTCTTTGAGAGAAACCTCAATGGCTTTTGAATATAAAGCAAGGGAATAATTAAAAGGAGAAAACACTTTATATTGCATAAATAATTCCTTCCCTTAAAAAAGAGGCAATTCTATCTTTATCAACAGCAGTGCTTCCTAAGCCCCAAGGAAAACATCTCTGAGCTTGTGTAGGTATTGAACCTTATCATTGCATGCAAAGCATTAGCTTTTGGCAAAAAAGAAGGAGTGAGAATTAAATCTTCAAAATAGCTTCAATTATAGCAGTGGGATTAGTATGTACTGTTTTGCTCTGAGTTCTCACATGGATTTAAGATCTATTGCTTTTTTCCCCCATAAAGTTTTAAAGTGTCTATTTCCTGAAGAGAAAAGCATTATCTTTAATTAAAACTCCAGAGAGAGCTTTGGAGGTCTGTAGTTCAGATTATGTTGTTTGAGTCTTTCATTTAAAAATTTTAGCTCATCTTGCCACGTTTCTCATTTTGTTTCAAGATTGCTTATTTGAGGGGCATAGGAATCAATTTAGTTCCAAGTAGTTGGGTAACTTTTGATATGGTTTATAATACACCTTAGTAGTCAGATATATGGTGAGTGAGATTTTACTGTAAATATGAACTCAACAGATCCATTATTAGCAGGAATGTTTATATCAAACATATATATGCACTAGAAAAGACTCCATAAGATTACATTTCTTAGCCAGTTGGCACTGATATTTTTTTTAAATCTATTCAAGTAAGTATAACAATGTTTACTGGATCAAAGAAATATTTTGTAATAAAAGCAAATATCAGCAGCCTACATAGTCAGATGTTCATATATAAGTCAAAGAGCTTGCTTCTAGTTCTACATCAGTCATTTTCCTTAAGTAACTACCAATTATTTCACTAAACCTGATTCTTTCATTTAAAAAATAAATGTTTAAATTTGTTTTTACAAATTTTTTTACCTCTCTAAAGGTCCTGTAATTCTACCATAATGAGCCCTATTCTCTCCAGTAGAATATTTTAGCTATAAAAGTTTTCAGCAAATAATCATTTGGGTAAGGAATAAGCTTTTAATGTGGAAGAGAATTTTTTCTAGTTTCATAATTGATAGAAAATTAATATCCAGAATATAAAGAGTTCAAAAACAAAGAGTCAATAGTGAAATGAAATGTTCAAAAAGAGTCATAAGTCTAAACAGAGTCCTCAAAAGAAGAAATAAAAATGACTAATATCTCAAGATCCATAGCAATTAGGAAAAAGATAATCAAAAGAACTTTGAGATTTTATCTTATGCTTCTTAGAATGTCTAAGAACAGGAAAAATATGACAGAAAATGCTGGAAAAGATGTAAAAAGAGGAAGACTCATTCTCTGTTGATTTGAATGCAAACGGGTAAATCCACTCTGAAATTCAGGGTGGTTAATTCTCAGAAAACTAAATCTACCGTTTGACCCCAGCATACCACTCCATGGCATATGCACAAGGTACACAAGAATCTTATTTCACAGTGACCATGCTAATTACTAGGAATGGGAGGGAACCTAAATTTCCTACAACTGATGTATGAATAATAAACGTGGGCAAAAGTATACAGTGGAATTCTACTAGGCTAAAGAGAAAATTAAAATCATGAAATACACAGGCAAGTAGGTGAAACTAGAAAATATCATGCAAGGCGTGGTAACCTAGACCCAGAGAGAGAAATGCCAGTTGTTCTCTCTTATTTGTGGTTACCAGCTCCAGATCTTCAGATGTGCAGTTCTCAGCTTTCACCAAATAAATTTTTCTATGTAAAAGATGGAGAACATCACAGATAACCACAGCTGCTCAAAATGAAGTGAACCCAAATCCCTAATGAATACACGTACTACACACCTCCTCCACCTAAGGCTCAGAGACAGCACAGAAAAAAAGTGTAGAAAGAAAGATTATACGAACCAGAGGACCAGGCTATATACTTGGAGATTACGTATTCTAGAAATGACAAGATAGCTATTCCCATGATGCCTCAACAACATGGCTGCCTAAACAAGAGCTGAACAAAACCAAACCAACAGATATACTAATATGGACAGGGGAAATCTCATGAGGCTCCATCCCTAGACAATGAACTGTAGGAAACCAAGGAAGGCTGAGAGAAGAACTAGTCCTATCCAGAGGTGAGTCCCATAATTGGTTATTCAACACCAAGCAGTCACCTTTGAAATAACATACATACTAATATCATTAAAGGAACTGAGCATGGTGTATTTATATATTTTTAGATAAGTATCCCCAACCTCTATCCCTGCCAACACAACATTCTTCTATAAAAATGAAATGAAGAGACAACTAAAAATTGAGAGGAAATATCTGCAAACTGTTCACTCAGTAGAGAGTGAATTACAGCAACATACAAAATTGGGACTCAAATATTCAATAGAAAGAAAAAAACCCTATTTAGAATGGGCAAAGGCTTTAAACAGATTATGCATTGAAGAAGACGTACAGCATCTGACAGGTATATGTAAAGACATGCAATATTAGTAACAACAAGAAGAACATCAATATCCCAATGATACTCATCTGCTTTAGGTCAGAATGATGACTGCCAAGAACACTAAAAGCTAGTATAAGAGATGTGGAATAAATGGAACCTTTATTCACCGCTGGTAAGAATGAAATCTACTGCAGTCATTACAGGAAACAGAATGGAAGTGGAACAGAAAATTAAAAACATATTTTTCATTTGATCCTGAAATTCACTGCTGAGTTTGTATTTCAAGAAAGGAAATCAGTACATAAAACAAACTCATATAATACCATGTTCAACGCAACACTAATTACAAAAACAAGATCACATGACTTACCTAATCATCATGGGGTGAGCAGTGACTTTTTATCATCTCACTTGTATGTACTTTGCAGAAACCCATGGAGTTTTTTTTCACAACCCTGTCAAAACGTTTCCTACATTATTGTGGCAGTCATTCTACTTCCTGTTGGAGAGCAATGATCATATTTGCCTGATTCACCAAGTAATTCACCAAGGAGCTTTAAGAGAAGTCAGAGTCACTGAAATCCTCTATCTTCCCAGACTGGCCTCTAATTTATATCAATGCCAGCTTTCTTGCAGTCAAGATTTAAAAGGGATAAACACAACTTATCAATTTATGAGACCAGTCTTTTTATGTCTGTAAAGCTAAGTAGCATTTTATTCCAGCATTTTTTTTTTTACTTTATCATCAGACAATTTTATTCTGGATATTCTCCATGGAGGTGGAATTGTAACATGTAAAAAATGTAAAAAATGCATCATGATCTTTTTTTTTTAACTCTTTGAAACAGGATGTCATTTTTTGAGCCAGGCTGAACTCGACTATCTGTTGCACTGCCTCCTGGCATTAGAGTGCTGGGATTAGAGGTGTCATACTCTGTAGGCATAAGCTCTATAATGTTCCTGTCCTTTTGGAAGCAGGTCAGAAAGTGCATCAGCTTCTCCCATATCTCATTTAGACCTCTGTTAAATAAATAAATAAATAAATAAACAAATAAATAAATAAATGTTTCAAATTTAAGGAAGCAATGGGGAAAATATACTCACATACTACTCAGTGTTACTTATTAAATTCAAATTTATCTAAAGCACAAAAAAGTTTAACGCTGGTAAAATGATAATTTTCTGTTATTTATTTTATTCCTATCTTGGAATACATGTACCTACATACATATTTGCTTGAAGGGCATCTTTGTTTGGAAAACTATAACACTAACTTTCCATATTCCTTTCTTCAACAAAGTCCTATTATCATACTAGTGTTCTCATATCTTAATTTCTAGCATTTTATCCAGACAAGTACATTTTTCTCACAGTTCTACCCTTTGCAAGAACACAAATAACTTGAAAAATTTACTTTTGACAAACTAGCCAAACACAGTGCGATAGATCGATGAAGACTATGGCAATAGTCACTGAAAAACTGAACCAAAAAACAGAAACTAAGAGTCATTTTTCTTCATATCTTACAAATTTATTCTAGAGATCAATACAGTGCTGAACTCTTCTAACCTCTTCATATCTATTTACTTTGAGAGTCTAGGGAAAACAAAGAAGGGAGCACGTATCCACTCCTATGTCTCTTCCCCTAATACAGTTTTCAATTACTTGAAAACACAGGAACCACATCTTACAAAATAAATACTGGGAGACAGCAAAACACAAGCAATCAGCTCCTAGGTTAAAAAACAATGAAAGGAAAACACATGACCCCAAACTGACTGAGTTTTCTTTTATCTATCATTTATTCAACATTGTTTACATGAGAAAACTAGAGCAAAAGACTTCCAACACAGCCTATTTCTATTGCTCTTAGTTATCCCCTAAGTAAGGTAAATATTTACAGCTGAAGTTGTCAGTAACAGGGCCCAGAGTCCCCTCAGTTGGAACTGTCCTGAATGCCAACTCCCTGAATGATAGAAGACACCAACAGTCCTAACTATCTATGGCACCTCTGAGCTCAAAAACAGCAAGCATGGCACAGTACCCCTAAGAGTATAGTAGTAGCAGTAACCAATACCTCTCCAATTGGACTTGAGACCTGATCTACAAGAAGGAAACCATTTCTGGAACTGGAAACTTAGTCAGCTATTCAGTGATAGTGAAACCCTGGATCTTGGAGGATAATCTACTACCACACTTTACTAAACTAGCTTAATACGTATCAACAATCTAAACATTTGTTCTTCTATTCACAGATAAATGTAGTCCTCTTTCCTCATCAAAGAAACGTCTCAACAGATAGAAAGTCACAATCAATAGAAATGCAAGGTTTTAGACCCCAGTCACAATGAAAATGTTTTTGCTCAAACACGTAGGACTCATGGAACATTGCAGAGGAGTAAGTGAAAAGATTAGAAGGCACAGAGGATCAGCGAGTTTTCTGTGAGATTTTTATCTCCTAGTAATGTCAGATGCTACACACATAGAGTCTCATGAACATGACAGTCTAAACATGAACTGAACAAGGGCAACAACAATAGACATACCAAAGTGATTGCGAAAAAACTGTAGGCAACTAAAGAATTCTGAGGATGGGAAAAAAATTTGTCCAGGAAAGAGCACATTAATTGGTTTCTGAGGACCAAATGGTCTGCTCTGTAAACATACATACAGGTAACAGGATACAAACTGAGCTTGTCTAATTGAAGAATAAATATGCGTATACAAATATTCATATGTATATGACAATAATTAATGAAAAAAGAAGCCACAAATTTGAAAGAGAAAAAACAGGCAGGTGAGAAAGTTTGGAGAGAGAAAAGGAAAGGGAGAAATGGTGTGATCATATTATAATCTCTAAAATAAGGGGAAGTTTTTTTTAAAAAGAGCAGTTACAAAATTATGAATAGAATGATATAAATCAATCCTTTCAGTATGTCAATTATCTTAATATATGATGTTCACCTGCCTGTGGAAGAATTACTTTTCTTATTGCTTTAGCCAAATCCCTCATTAAAGCAATTTGAGGAAGGCGACATTTATTTTTATCCTGTTTAGGGGAAACAGTTTATCATAAAGGGAAAGTCATGGTAGTGGGTAGCTTTGTGGGATGGGGAGCATATAACAGATGTTAATGTCTATGTGATCCTAGAAGCAAAGAAAGGAGAAAGGATTTTTACTCATTCCAACCCAACCCTGTATGACAGAACCATATTCATTCCAGGTGGATCTTTACTTTAGTTAATTCTCTCTGGAAATGCTTTCCTAGACATTCACAAACACCTCTCTAATGCCACAGGCATGTGTGTGTGTGTTTGTGTCTGAGTGTGTGTATGTGTGAGTGTGATACACATGGATCAAGTTGTATACTTATGGAGACCATCATATTTCAAGGTCAGAGGAGGATATTGGAGATAGAGAAAATGTTGGGTATCCTATATATCACACTGAGCTGTATTATTTTGTCATTTTCCCTGTCTTTCCCCCGTCATTGAAAATATATTTCTCCCACATAATATATCCAATACAATTTCCTCTACTTATCCTCCTTCCATCCCCCTTCCTATCCAGTTCCAACCCTTTTCTGTCTCTTGTTAGAGAATAAACAGGCTTCTATGGGATTATAATATGATAAGATAAAATATAATAAGATGAACCAAAAGCGAGTATATCAGAATTGGACAAAACAAACAGAAGGAAAAGAGCTGTAAAGGCACAATAAACATAGATCCACAAGTTCACAAACTCAGGCATGCCGTAAAAACAATAAAGTAGAAGATAAATATGTATTCAAGGGACATGAGGGGAAAAGAGAGAAAAATAATATACATTAGATTATATATATTAATATTAATTATGTATGACATATTACACATATATGTATTAAAATAAACACCTTAAAAGTTAAAATTGAAACATAAGGTCCCTGACATGACTTATGAATCAAAGAACCTCCAAAGATGCTTTTGAGTTAATTTTCTATTGGCCATCCACAACTGGGCATGAAGTCTACCCTTAAAAGAGTTTGTTTCTCCAGTGAGACTCTCTTGGAGGAAAGCAAAGTTCCATTCACAAGTGGCTAGCAACTGGAGATTGCTTCTGGGTTAGGAAAGGGAGCATATATCTACCCTTCCTTTCAATTCGAAGACACCAACTAATGCAGACCTGTGCAGCCCTGCACGCACTGTATCTGCCTCTGTGAGTTCATATGTGTTTAATCATGTTGATTTAGAGGACCTTGTTTTCACTCTTACATTCTTTCTGAGGGGTTCCTTGACCCTAAGATGAGGGATATGATGGAGGCATCCCATTTAGGGCATAATATCTGGCTATGGGTCTCATATTTATACTCATCTCCTGTAGGAGAAAGCTTCTCTGATGATGGCTGAGCAAGACTTTAATCTATGAGTATAGGAGCAATTTCATCATTGCTGTGCTTTTTTTTAAAACAGTAGTATTTTGATTTAGCTAGTCTCCTAGACTACATAGTCTCTGGTTTTCAACAACCCAAGCAGTGCTGGATATGCTTTTGATTTCTATGAGTGGACCGTAGTGACACCAGATTTTGATTGGTTACTCCCACATGTTTTGTGTGCCATTGTACTAGTATATCATGTAAGAGCTACACTACTGTATATTCAACAATTTGTGATTCAGGTGCTATTTATATTTTCCCTTGGTAGTGTGCAGATTACCTTCCTGTATCAAAGATGCTATCATGAAAGGTCAAAGCTCTATGTAGTCACCAATTCGACTTATCCATGTTCAATGAGTTTTGTTGGTTTGTCTTCAGCAATGGGGCTTTCTGATCTCCTTTTGTAGAGCTACCTATTGTAGCATGAATAATAAAAACCCAGAGATAGACATTGGGGCTCAACCTGAAAACCAGTAAAGCAAAGCAGCCAAGCTTCAGAGAAGTCTTACTTCTGCCAAGGTTGGATGACCACAAACTTAGAAGACATCTTATCTCCCCTTGTATTTTATATTCCCTCTAGTGCTGGGATTAAGGGTGTGTGACTCCCTACTACTGCGGTTATAGGTGTAGAGCACCACCACCTGGATTTATTTCTGCATTGATCTTGTGTAACCCAGGAAGGCTTTGCATTCATGGAGATCCATCCAACTCTGTATTTCAAATCCTGGGTTTAAAGTTGTGTGCCACCATCATCTGACCTCTCAAGGCTTTAGTTTTGCCTCTGCTCTTCAGGTAAGATTTATTTATCAAAATGTAAATATTATACCACTACAACCTATAGATTAGGAAGCAGCCTGGATTGTTTGGGAGTTCCCATGTGACCCCTTGATCTATCAAGTCAATTAGACGTATTCCAATCCTTGTACTGGAAGCTTCATTTGGTGACAAGAGATAGTCAGTTGGGAATCTGTCAGCATATTTTTTGACATAGTTTATCTCATTGAACCTATAGCCAGTCTCAACCAGACTCTTTTGGTTTTGGAAGCCTCAAAAATGCTGGGATTATAGGTGTACAGGACAATGCCAGCCTATTGACGTAGGTACTAAGGATTTAAACCCCATTTCTCATTCTTGTAGAGTCATCTCTGATCTCCAATAGACATTTAATCAAATTAAGTTGACATTCCAAGCTTAATCATCAAGAAATCTACCAGTTTTCAACCTAAATACCCAAGCATATCACTTTAAACATCAAAATTTTACATTTGACCTCTAAATTCTCATGTTCACTTTATAATGCAAGATATATTTAGTTTATTTGTAAGATTCTCCAAACTCTGGATTTCTAAACAGTTTTAACACTGTTAGAAGTCCATAGTTTCTACTGAGACCCAAAGAATTTCTTAACTCTGTGCTTTCATGAAATAAAAACTTATGTGCTTCCAATATATAACACAGATTAACTAGTTGCATTTTCTAAAGATTTATTTATTTTTTTGATTATGCATGTGTAACTTAGTATATGCATGTGTGCCTGAGCATATGTCTGCACTATATGCATGGATGTGGCTGCAGAGACCAGAAGAGGTTATCAGACAACTGAGATTGGAGTTACTGGCAGTTTTGCTCCCCATGGTGCTGGGAACTGAACTCAGTTCTTCAGCAAGGACAGCAAGTGTGCTTAATTGCTGAGTCATCTCTTCATTACCTTAACATTTTCAAGGAGAATAATTAGAGTAAAGCGAGAGAGAAATTGGACTAAACCAAAACCAAGACTCATTATCAAAAAACACTAATTCCTGCAATTCTGTCTCTGACATCTGGATTCCGGATGACAATGTTTGCACTGTAGTGTACTTTGAGAGCCCTACCCTCCAGCTCTTTTGCCTGTGGTGTCTCCACTTAATTTCTGAGACTTTGTTTAGTGAAATTACCACATTCCCAGCGGTGTCACCTTAGAAGTTAGGTTTACCTTTGTAGCTAGAAGAAATGTCTTCTTAGGAATTATTTACAAGGAAGTCAACTTTACCACACTTTGATTAGTCTCTGTGGCTTTCTGGGACTTTGGTGCAAGCTACTATGATCCCTGACTCATGGCTTCTTGAACCACAGCTCTAGCATCCTATGTATGACTTTGAAGCAGAATCAGAGGAAGTTTATTTAAGATGTATATTTCCTTGATTTTAAACTTATTTATGCTACTATTATTACAACTGCATGTGATTATGTATACACTCAGATACGCATATACATACATACATATATACATACACACATATATGTATATATGAGATGTTTCTTCTTATTGTAAATCTTGATAACAGTTGTGAGCAATAACCATGGAAGAGCCACAACACTATTTTGTTTTGAAATTTTCTCCACCAAACAAATCAGTCTTTCACTGGACCAAACAGATATCTTTTTTTCCCAGAATATAACAAAATTAGCCTTTTGTTTGCTTCTTGTAGAAATTTGGTACCCTTCTGAAGCTTCATGAATCACGTTTCTAATTTCTGCTTTTCTTCTGGTACTCTGTTCTTCTGAACTTCTACTAAATCATCCTTTACACTCTGCTTACAGCATTCTAGAACTTTTCTAGTGGGCATTTCCCAAATCCCCAACATTCTTCCAATAAAGTAAACACTTTACAAACCACATGATAAAACAACAACAACCAGAAAAACAAAACAAAATCCAACCCCCCCCCACAAAACAAACAAAACCCCCACATGGTTATATTTCTCACAGCAGTACTTCTCTGTACCAATTTTATGTTAGTTACTTCTTTTATTTCTGTGATCAACAATATCTTACAGCTTGTTTTGGCTCATGTTTTTAAGGAACGTAGTTAATCCTGGGTGACATCATGATGGTAGACACCTGTGTAGCAATGGAGACCTGCCACAGTGCTTTGATCGCATCCCAATGGGCAAATGGTATTTAATACAAGGCAAAGAGGAAACAGAAAATGAACTGTAGTGCTGGCTGTACTTAAAAGTCATAGCTTTGGCTAAATGGTAGGTCTCTGGTCTGCTTAAAATGGCAGGCATGCTAACTGATTAGCAGAAAGTTTTTCAAAATTGTCCTTGAAAGGTGTGATTTAATTTTAAAGCTTTGTGGCCCATATTGTCTCTGATGCAAATACTTAACCTCTTGAAATTGTAAAGTATGTGAAAATGTCTAACAAATTAGCATGTCTGTCTATGTCTCCCATTCACTCTATGATAAATTCTAAAGATGTATGTTAGATATAGGATATAGCATACAGTTGCTAACAGCATAGCCTTTTCCATAAGACTTTCTTTTTATTATTGTCCATTGTTCTTAGTTTCTTAGTTCTTAAGATTTTGGTGAGTTTTTCAATATTTTCTTCAATTTAATGTCTATTTATTGCTCTTTCACAGTTTCTTTTCATGATAAATATTTTAATTAAGAAAAAGTTAACAAAGTAGTTAAATATATAAAGACTAGTTATATTTTATAGAACTCAAAAAGAAATTTAATTCATCAGGTGCTTTATAGACAGTGAATCATCTGTCTGAGGCTTTAAAAACTAACTAGTTCTGTCAGCTGATAGATTGGTATATCTAATTTTATACCAGCATTTCATTGATGTAAACTGTGCTTCCATGGGTAGACTAAGCATGCTATTATAGTTTGACTCAAAGGTAGACCTCTCCTTACTTCATACTTAATTTATTTTGCTCACATGGTTGATTAAGCCTTAATGAAGGAAGTGATTTGTACTTAATTGAAATAATTCAAAGTACATCTGTTCTGAAGAAAATCTTACTAGAAAGGCCTCTTCCCACACAGAACAGTGAAATAAAAATAACTCCTAACACATCTTAAAGTAAGGAAGCTTCTTCTAAAATGAAGAAGAGATGAACTGCAAATGACGTTTATGCTGTACTCATAGCTGAAAATGAACTGGTACAGAATCTTGGTGAATAAACATTTTGATTATACACTGTGCAATTTTACCAAAAGCCTAAAAGTAATTATTTAAACCAATATTATTTTTATCTACCAATACTATGTCACATACATTGTTACTACCCGAATATGTCCCTGATTTCCCAATATTTCTAAAATAAAATAATAAGAATTGGAATTTTAATCTTTCTATCAATGCAACCAGATAAAATAACAACCTGCTTTTAAGAAAATCTTGTGTAGTAAAAACTACTTTGTAAAACCTTAATTAAAATAGTGTCTTAAGCAAAACAGATATTAATTGATCAAATCACCTAAACTTTCAATTAAATAAAAAGATATTCTTGAGCAGAGTAATTAACATTCCTCAAAGTGAAATAAGTTGTCATTTTCTCACAAAATTTGTAGAGAGACAGGTAGTATTAGTAATATTTTCTGTCCTTTATAAACAACCCACCCAGAAGACCTGACTACTTTCCAATATAAACTCTGAATAGTTGCAAAGAGTCCAGCTTTCATTTTAAGTGACATATTATTTAAAATATAACAGAATATTTTGTATTATGCAACAGAATTTGACTTTGATATTTATATCTTCAAATATTAGCTGTGATTTTTTAGGTTATCTCCTAAGCAATTAATTAATTTATCTTAAAGTATAATATTCATACTTTCTGATTCAGAATTATCTAGAAATCTTTTCTGATGACACATGCTATTTAATATGTACAGATCTAATTGGCAGAACTACCAGATACAAAATATCTGCATTTGAAATAAATATGGCACATGATTAATATGCTTATAATCTTTGTGAAAATACTGTTTCCTCCTTGTGCACTGGTTGACCTCTGCTTTAAACCCTGTTAGTCATGAGTCTCTCAGCATTACAAGACATGGCTCTACTTATATAGTTTCACTAATCTTTCTCTTATCACCCCAATTCTAGACCATTATTTTAAACTATATACATAAAAGAGCTTCTAAAAATTACACTGTGTGAGATAACATTAGAGTTCAGAATCAAGAGTGTTTGGCTCTTAGGGCCTAGGCATCAAATATTTGTTAAAAACTTTCAGAAGAAGATTGAATAAGACAAACTAAGAGGAGCTGTTAAAGTCTCCTTATTCATNGAGAGAGAGAGAGAGAGAGAGAGAGAGAGAGATACAGACATAGAGAAATAGCCTAATGTACCAATTAAAGGAATTCTTGGAGAGTTTCAAAAATAATTAAGGTACAGAAACCCTAGATAACATGAAAAGAAAGAAGGAAGGTGAATTACAAATTGTATAGGAAGCAGCATGTTTTCTGCGTGTCACTCCATTTAGTCAAGCAAAGTGTGATTTGAAAAGGGAGACACGCAGCTTCCATAGAGAAACTGAAGAGCAGCAGCATTCTAGTGCCCAATCAATTACAGATTAGATGCTCACACTCTCCAGCCTTCACTAACGTTAACTGAAGGTGTTGGAACTGCTTTGTAACCGTGATTCCTTGCCCTCACCCCCGTCTAGACACAAAGACACAAAAAAATAGCTATTCCAAGGTTGCCTGGCTTCCAGCTCTAGATACCAGAGATGAGGTTGTTCCACTTATGTCTGCTCCTTGGAACTGATAATTCTAGATTTCTACAGGCAGTGCGGAGAGACAAGTCCCGTAAACTATACCATGCCTTGCTGTGCTAAAAGATACCAGGGAGATTATTTCTGCTTGAGCTAGGAATCTAGTGTGCCTTGTTACTCCCGCAGGTACTTTTTTTTAAAAACCAAAACAGACTTCTGATAACTGTGCTACATAGCTACAGTGCTTATTCCCAAGACCATTCTCTTAAGCTTCCTGCCCTCAAGTTAATACCCACTACCAAGTCTAGTGTTTAAACTTTACAGTAGCCTTGGGGACAGGTATTTTTCCATTGAAGCCAATAGGTTGTAAAGTGTGCATGAAATAGCTAAATGTCTAAATATTTACATATCCAGATAAATCTATAAATAGCATAAAATAAGAAAATAGGAAACCACCAAAGTTGCACAATTTTCTAATAATTGACCATAGAGAACCATAAACCTATAAAATATTTAAAAAACAAATCAAATTAATTAGTATAAAGGTCAGTCAATTAAGACTATAAATAGAAAACTCAATAAATCAAGAAAAAATACATTAATAAAATGAAAATTTTGAAAAGGTGGTAGGTCTTTAAAAACAGACAGCAATTCTTAATTTATAAACTTTTTATTAAATTTTTCTTTTTTCCTCTATTTCTCTTTTATTAAAAATATATTTTTTTCTTATATAATATATTCTTATTATTATTTCCTCTCCCCCAAATCATCTAAGATCCTCCCCACCTCCCCTTCCATCATAATCCACATACTTCCTGTCTCTTCTTAGAAGACAAACAGAAGGGGCTGGAGAGATGACTCAGTGGTTAAGAGTACTGGCTGCTCTTCCACAGGTCCTGAGTTCAATTCTCAGAAACCATGTGGTGGTTCACAACCATCTGTAGTTTGATCTGGTTCCCTCTTGTGACTTGCAGACCGAACACTGTATAAATAATAAATAAATTTTAAAAACAAAACAAACAGGCATCAAAGGGATAATATTGAAATAGCATAAAAATTTTAAAAATAAACTGAAATAAGAAAAAAGTAAATAAGCAAGGAAGAAAATCAGCTAAAAGGGGGGAATCACAAGAAACACACATAGATGTAGAGACATAGGTTTGCACAGACAGAAATCCCACAAACATGTGGAATTGGAGGACATATTACACATGCAGAAATCCTGTAAGGTTTAAAAAAATAAAAAGGGCCTGATAAAATCTTATGAGAAAAAGAACATCCAAAGCTGCCATTGACTTAGTTTTGTGTTCACCATCTACTGATGGACTTGGGATTTGCCTTTAGAGTGGTTTGTTTTTCCCAGTGAAAGTCCATTGAAGAGAACTTATCAGTTAGTGGTAATTTCAAGGTTATGGATGTGAGATTATGTGCACGTCTCCTATCAGCACAGG
>LOJH01013873.1:14085-24286 GCA_001685095.1 Ellobius talpinus
TCTTGTTTCCTTGGTGTTCTCCATCCTACGTGGTTCCTACAATCTTTCTGAATCTTATTTTGCTGGGTTCTGTGAGCACCAAGGGGAGAGATTTGATGGTGACATACTATTAAGGACTCTTATGTCTCTGCATATTGTCCAACAGTGGGTCTCTGTATTTGTTGGTGGTGAACATGACTGACAGGGTTAACCCAGGAGTCTATGTTGCAGGACAACAAGGGAATGTACTTAATTTGCATGTGCAGACAGATTGAGGGCAGATCAGTTCAACAATAAAGCTTGTGGGAGGGAGTGCAGTAAGGAGCAGAGGTAGACGTTTTCCAGGCACATCAGTTGGCAGACTACTAGTCCCATGATTTCTGAGGAGCCACTTTTCTAATGGGAAGACATCTAACATGATGTGACTCTAGCATGACATGACCTTTTTCTGTCTTGAGTTGAGTGAGCCCAGTCCTAATTTGAGTAGGGAGTGACCCTACTCCTGTCCTGTTCTCTGAGAAAGATGTCCAGGGTATGTGCTCTGTTCTACTATCCTTCATCTGGCCTGGGAGCCCACACTTCTGGAGATAGCCATTCTGTTGAAGGCTAAGCAAGGCACTGATATATGAGTAATGCAAAATGTCACTAGGAGCCATTTTATGGCCACATTCCTTAAACATGAAAGTACTATTGTTTTTTCCCCTAGGTCTCTGGCCTATCTAGTCTCAGGTTCTTGGTCCCATGAGCAATGTCAGAGATGAGTCCACTTCATGGACTGGACTTCAAATCTAACCAGATGTTGGTTGGTTACTTCCACAAGCTCTGTGCCTCTATCACACTAGTGCTTCTTGCAGGCAGATCACTATTGTAGATCGAAAAGTTTTTAGCTGGGTTGGTGACCTTTCTCCTTTGGTAGTATGCAGAGCATCTTCCAGTAACCTGAACACTAGTTAGTAGGGATGAAGGCTCCAGCTTGACTTCTCCATCTTCAGTGAATTGTGTAGGTGTTGACTTCGGCAATAATGCTTTACTATCAATTTGTTTAGAGTAATTCTAATGCCTTGGCAATAGTCTGGGTTACTTGGGTGGTTCCTATGGGCATCCTTTGGCCAATAAATTAATTGACATAGCATATTCCTGTCATTGGAAGCTACATTTGGTGACAAGAGATGTACAGATGGTGTTGTTTTATCCCTTATTTGGTAATTTCATTGCAATCAGTTTCATACATGTGTATTATATATTTTTGGAAGTTTCTACTGCATTAGGGTCCTATAGGAACCCTCAAGTCACCCTTATTCATAGCTGCCCTTCATGCATACCTTCTCTTCCCTCCCCTTTACCATTTTATCTTCTCATTCTTGTCCCCACTTCAGTTGTCTATCAATAACTATGCATTCTATATTCTCTTCCTAGGAAGATCCACCCCTCATTCTATTACTATATACCTAACTTCTGTGGTTGTTTGAATTTTAGCTTGTTTATTGAAGACTGAGTAGCTAATATCCTATACTACATTTGTCATTTTGGGTCTGGGTTACTTCACCCAGAATCATCTTTTTCTAGTTCTGTATATTTACCTATGAATTTCAAGATTTCATTTTTAATGGCTGAAAATATTTCATTATGCACATTACCACATTTTCTTTATGAATTCATCTTCTTTTGAGCATCATCTAGGTTGTTTCATTTTTCTGATTATTATGAACAGAAATTAATGAACTTTGTTGAGTAAGTTTCTGTTGTGGAATAAAGTATCCTGTGGGTATATAATCAAGAGTTGTATAGCTGGAGTTTAAAGAAAATCAATTCCCATAGTCCTGAAGAACTACCACTCTGATTTTATAGTGGATATTCAAGTTTGTACTCCCAGCAGCAATGGATGAGTGTGCCCCTTAATCCACATGCTTGATAGAATGAGTTGGCATTTGTTAAATTGATCTGGGCGATTCTGATTGGGGTAAGATGGAATCTCAATGTAGTTTTGACTTAGACTAATGATGCTGGACATTTGTTTAAGTGTTTATCAGCCATTTGAGTTGCCTCTTTAGGAAATTCTGTTTAGATATGTACCCCGTTTTAATTGGGTAATTTGTTTTGTTGATTCCTAGTTTTGAGTTCTTCATATATTTGTGGTATTAACCCTCTACTGGATGTATCATTGTTAAAAATATTTCCCATTTTATAGCCTGACACAGTGATGTCATTTGCCATATAGAAGCTTTTCAGGTTGATGAGATCCACTATATTCGTTGTTCTTCTTATTGCCTGGCCTACTGGTGTTCTGTTGAGAATTTTTCTCTGCCAATGAGTTTAAGACTGTTCTTCTGTTGGATGCAGTGAATCTGGTGTCATGCTGAGGTCTTTGATCTATTTGGAGTTGTGTTTTGTAAAGACTGTTAAGTATGAGTCTACTTGCATCTTTCTACATGCAGCCAACCAGCTTGACAATCACTATGAACTAAACAGAGGGTTTCACTACTATATTCATGAGGGAATATCTGTGAACTTATACAACTAATTTAAAATTATCTAGAGGAAAAATTGAGAGTATGGAATTTCGTTGTGATGCATGGAGTGAAAGAACTCAATGTATACAGTGTGTGTAATGATGAAAGAAAGAACCACGAAGTAAGGGAAAATGACACTTGAATGTCTCCAAACTTCATCTTAGGAGACTTGAATGAATAAAATATTATCTAATTATATGCTTCATATTAGACATATATGTTTTTTTCCAGATTCAGCATGACTACAGTTACCATGGCCATGACGTCATCGACTATACAGAGATCGCACGGGCATCGAACTCGAGACTTCGGCCATCAGGGCCGGCTCTCTTAGCCTCTAAGCCGTCTAGGCGGCTGTTGACATATATGTTTTTAAAGACACACAGATTTAAGGTAAAATGATGGACTTGATATTTTATGAAAATGGGCAAATAAAACATATGTAGTCTTGATGCAAATAAGATTTCAATGCTGAAAATATCTCTATAGAATATGGTCATGTCATGAACAGTACATAAACAATAAGGGACTAAGTCAAATGAAAGATGTAAAATGACACACATATGTTCATACATCAAAATTCCTAAATATATTGAGAAAAAAATATTAAATATCCAAAGAAATATTGATAAGGAACTTCAGTACACATACAACATTGTATAGAAATACAATAGAGAAAACCCGTAAAGAAATATCTGAGTTCAATAGCACTGAAAAAAATTTGATTTTATTGTAGTCCAAATGAAAACAATACTCAGCACATTAATAACTGAGACACACCACAAAAGCAGTTCTAAAAGGGCAGCTTATTGCACAAAGTAAAAAAGAAGAAATAAATAAATAGTACATATGTATGCCTAAGGTATGAATAAAATGAGCCTAATGTTAGAAATTAGGTATATGAAAGTTAGACCAGATATACATAAAATTGAGAAAAATAAAACAATAGAAACAATCTAAAACTAAGAATTGCCTCCTTAAAGAGTTAAAATCAATAAACATTTTTCTTGAGTCAGATAAGAAAGAAAACTCAAATACAATCAGAAATCAAATATTAATGATTCAAAGTGATAAAATTGAATGCAAGGTATTTTTTAAAAACTATAGTAAGCAACTTATGCTCATAAATTTCATAACTTAGAGGAAATGAAAGATTTTCTAGAAACATGCAACTTGCTAAAATCTTAGGAATCTTAGGGGAGTACTAAATTCAAACAGATTTATAAGTAAATGCTTTGTATTAGCAAGGACTGTTCCTCCCCTTCCCACCCTCACAGTGTTAGTTTGGACTTTGCTGCTTGGTTTTACTCTTCCACATCACTGCTAATCATTGTCAGGAGTTGGGGCAGGAACTCATATTGAGGCTTGAAGCAAAAAACATGGAAGAACATTGTTTCCTGACTCTATGGTTTATTCACGATAGGTTTATATTTAACTATTTTCCTACACATCCCAGGACCATCTACATAAAGATGGCTGTGACCGAATTGGTTTAGGCCCTCCAGCATCAATCAATAGTCAAGATAGTCATCAAAGATATGCCCAAAGTCTAATTAGATATGGGCAATTCTTCAGTATAGGTTTCCTCTCAGGTAAACATAGTCTCTGTCAAGTTGACAAAGCTCAGTAAGGCAACTTTTAAACTCTTCTAAAAATGATGACTAGAAAGAGGTTCCTACCTCTTAGGAATGTTACTGAAAGAATAGAGAGCTACCTTTCATAAGTGAATGGTAAATTCAGATAAAGGAGAGGCAAATAGATAAACAAATAATTCCAGATTAGTGGACAGTAAAATAATTTCTAAGACTGCTACTGTAGCCAGATATCCTGCAGTTATCAATATTAGATATGCTTTCACACCTACATGTATAGCTGTTATTTAATATTTTAAAGACAAGAAAAATCATATATAGCCTATGCTATACTTGAACTAGTTATGTAACTGAGGTTGGCATTATATTGACTCGCTTTCTTCCTCCTCTCAAAGCTTGGGATACAGGTGTGTGTCATCATACCTTGTTAACTTTTATGTTACAAAAATACAAAAAGGAGGAAAGTTGAGAACAATCACTGATATTGCAATAAGCCATTTGATTGCCTAACTCAATATACCTCCTATTTACAATGGTTATATGTTTTCTCTATAATAGAGTAAATATTTTTAAGCAGACATGAGGACATATTTAGCACTATCCTTAACCTATCAATATATTTCCACTATTACTATATATCAAAACTCACTTTATTATTACAAACCCAAAATACATGTTATCACAACTTCCAAATTAATTGTAAGTGGCTGCTATCACCTTGGCACCAAAACTAGTTAATGACAATACTAGAAGACAAATATATTGCTTAACAATTTTAATGAATACAGATAAATGATGTTCAATAAAATAAAACCAATCTAAATTAAGTAATGTTGCATGGACCCGAAAAAGGACACCCAACATGGTTATCATGGTTATGTGACATTTGTACCCTGGAAGCAAGCTCTATCTGATACATACTACACAGTCAAAGTGATAAGATGTAGTAATTCAATTAATAGGAAAATCATGATCATGTATATGAAAACTAATAAAGCACATGACAAAATTAAACATATGTTCATAATTTGAAACTTCATAAAATAGATAATAAGGAATTTGTTGCAAAATTATAAAGGCATTATTTCTAGCTAACATAATTATCATAATCTCTGACTGAAACTTAAAACATCCCCCTTGTAATGTCTGCTTCCAGAAGCACAGAATGGAAAAGATAGTTCCATTCACTGAATAAAGTTTCAAAATCTATACACCTACTTGCAAAAAGGAGAGACTAAGTGCTTACCTCAGACCATTGACTTAGTTTAGCTTTCTAAACATTGCTTTGATGGAACACCATGACCAAAAAGCAAGTTAAACAGTAAAGGGTTTATTTTGCTCATATTTCTGCACTGTAGTGCGCCATTAAAAGAAGCCAGTTCAGAAACTCAAATAGAGTAGGAAGCTTTAAGCAGGAGCTGATGCAGAGGCCATAAAATGGTGCTGCTTACTGGCTTGCTCAGTCTGCTTTCTTTTCCAACCCAGGAACACCAGCCAAGGGATGGCATCACTCACAGTGGGTTTGGTCCTCCTCCATCAATCACTAGTTTAGAAAATGCCTTACAGGCTTGCCTACAACCAGATCTTATGAAGGCAGTTTTTTTTAACTGAGGTTTCCTCCTCTCATGTGACTTTTGCTTGTATCAAGTTGACATAAAACTAGCCAGCACAACCATATACCTATGTAATTAAAGTGGGTACGTTGTTTTTCATCTGTGATTAAATACCTGAGCACCACAACTAAAAAGAGGAAAGAATTATGCTCTCTCAGGTTTCAATCAATTGTTCACTGACTCTATATTTCTGCAAACAAAAATCTGAGAGGAAAATGGGTTTTTTCCGAAGACACTTCACACCTAAACCTTAAGAAAAGTAAATTAAAAAGTAAGGAATTTATTTCCAAAATTACAAGATATTTACACAACTCTGTAGCAAATCTAACAAGCAAAATATGACTTGAGTTAGAAGAGATTTATAAATCATTTTTGAAAGAATGCACAGAGCCAGCAGGTATAGAAATGGTCTCAGTATCACTCTCATCAGGGAACTTCAAGTTAAAATGTCAACAAGTAACTAATTTATGTGCGTATTTACTTACTAATTTACATACAATGAATATTATGGGGGAAATGCTTATGAGAAGGTATAGGAACACTGGGTAGTATGAAATAAAGAACATCTGAATGACCATCTCTAAATACAGAACTATAAAAATATTAATAACGTATGTTTATTCAAAGGAAATGAAATCATATTTAAAAGACACTTAGACTTCCATGTTTATGGCAGCACTATTCATAAAAGCAAGGCATGAAAATGGCTGATGAACAAATAAACAAAATATCACTTATATGCAAAAGGAATACTATTTAACCATAAAAAGAATGAAATTCTATGATTTACCACAACAAATGATTGGAATGGGAGATTGTTGTGCTAACTGAATTAATTCTGATACAGAAAAACAGTTGACTCAGATCATAGGGAAATTTGGAAAAGCACTGAAAGTTAGAGAAGTTCAGAGTAGAGTACTGGTTGCTCGATGCTGGTGATACTGCCGAATGGGAAGAAGGAAGTAAAGTTATCAATATATTTAAACACCCTATAGTGAAAAGATGTAAAAATATATATATATTTCTATTAGTGTATACTGCCTTGTCTTGTATATAGTTAAGAAAATTTAATTTGAAATTTTAGGAATTTATACTTGGTTTCAGAGAAACCATGTTCTCTCCAGGATGTAAGGATAGGCCTCATAGCAAGTGAGATACTGAGTAGTGTCTGCAGAGGATTATTACCTTAAAAGGAGGGCTAAATTGGTATTTGATTATAGCTTTTTGACTATCTAAAAAACAGCTATCTAACAGTAAATGATAAAAATTGGCTGCACTCCAAGTCACTTAATTGTGTATTAGAACAAATTCATCACTGTAATAATGATCTTTCCTCACTGCTTTGTCCACGAACAGAGAGAGAGAGAGAGGGAAAGGGAGAGAGGTTGGATTGGTTTCTGGCCTTAGGATCACAGCTTACAGTGGCAGGAAAGACACAAAGCTCTGAGAAATAAATAGCTAAATAGCTCCTGGCTATGACAGTGGGAGCTTGAGGTAGGTAGTCGCATCTGTTGGCAGATAGAATGCAGAAAGAATGGAGTTAGAACAAGGCTATATGTCACAATGTCTGCCCCTAGGAACCTACTTTCTCCAACTAAGGTCCACTTCTTGAAATTCCCATTACACAGATAGTACCACGAGGGGGAGACTATAAATTCAAGCCTGTTAGTCTATGAGGGGCATTTATAGTAAAGATACACACATGCTTCACACGTGTGTGTGTACGTTTACACACACACACATACACACACGTGCTGAAATATGGTAAGAGCTCATGTGGTGGAGTACTTGCCCAGCTTGTTGAAACCATGGATATGAGCTCCAGCAAATTTTATATATATATGGCGTGTAATGACAACTTTTGAGAATGATGATCAGAAGTTCAAGATCATCCTATGCTGTGTGTTTAAGGACAGTCTGACATACCTTTGATCTTGTTTCAAAAACAAAATAACAAGTGTCTTAGTTGGGATTTTCTGTTGCTGTGAAGAGACACCATGACTACAGAAACACAAAGTAACACATTTATTGGGGTGCCTGCTTACCGTTTCAGAGGTTCAGTCCACTATCATCATGGCAGGGAGCATGGTGGCATGCAAGCCGATGTGGCGCTGGAGAGTGCTAAAACTTCAGTCAACAACCAATTGACTGAGACACTGGGTGGTATCCTGAGCGTAGAAAATTTCAAAGCCCTCCCCACAGTGGCACACTTCTTCCAAGAAAGCCATACCTCCTTGTAGGGTCACTCCCAATGAGATTATGGGGGCGTATTATATTCAAACAACCACAACAGGTAAAATCATTAATAAGAAAATAAAAGTACTCCACAGACAGCAGAGACAGAAAGTTAGACCTAGTTCAAGAAATAGTATTAAAGTCCCAAACTCTCTAAAGTGAAAAATGATGTTCCAAATGTCGGGTTCTCAAATTTTAAAATGGCACGACGTTGTCATGTAGGTTATCATTCAATGACTATTTTAGTGCAAAGATATTTATAACAGTAACTACGACTATGTATTGAAAGTGTCTTATGAAGTGCCCTATATTTACCTACGCTTCATATTTCATCTCATGCAATATTCATAATATAAATTCTACAAGGTTTATTATAGTAGCATCTATCTTGTAAGGGGACAGAACACAAAGTAAATTCAGTATCTTTTCCAGGATCACATCGTTAATAAATTGCAGCTGACACTGGACCCATGAGAGTCCCAAATCCTTTGAGAACTTTAGAAGGAAAAAATTGCATTCATGAAAGTTTTCCATCAAAAAGGAACAAATATTGAAGGTGAAGTCTCAAGTAAAGATGTGTTTCAGAGACTGAGCAGCAATTCTTTCTGCTTAAAGAGTCATTGAATCACTTCAGAAGAAAATGTGATACAGAAGAAAGAATCTGTAAAGTGAGATTTATCTATGTCCTATGCAATTTTTACCTCTTCAGAGTAAAGATTCAACTGATCTCATGTTTCATTTTACTCATAACTCTTTGATATTTATTATTTAGATCAAATAACTAGTGATAAAATTTGCCTAATGGGCTGATTAGTTATGATTATTTACAGTTTCTTAATGCTGGCACTTATCAATTGATAGATTGGCTGTAGATTAAAAGTTTCACTTAACTTATAACTTTTCCTTGTATTTTATTTATTAAGAAAGCATTGTCAGTGTTCTCTAAACTACCAGAACATCTGAATTTGGTCCTTTCACTAACTTGCTTCCATTCCTCCAGCACCTGACATGTCTATGAATTGTAATATACAAAATCTTGATTGGATGTGGAATAGATTTATTTCTCACTATCACAAGGCCATTAAGATGAACATTGTGATGCCAATTTTGGTCGTCAATTTGATTGGTATCAAATAAGAGATATCATTCTGGGTAGGTCTATAAGGGTAATTTGTTGGAAAGATTAACCAAGGCCATAAGACTCTCCCTCAGAGCGGGCAGCATTTTCCCACATTTGTCCAGATATAACGAAGTTGGATGGAAAAGTTCTGGCTTTTTGTCTGCTCTCCTTTGACCCTAGATACTGCCAGCATCTTTCACTCACACAGGATGCAACCCAGTTTCTGGTGACTTACTATGAGTCCACCAGACTGTGAGTACCAGATTGCTACTGTTGAAGAGTTTAGACTTATCAATCATTCAGTGGGTGGGTATCAGTCTTTTTAGTATGCAGTCAGCCATTATTACACTACTTATTCTCTATCATCTAAATCAACTTAATATGTCCCCTTTGTAATATATATTTATATCTTTCTTATTGTGGGCAATATAAATGTGATAATAATCGCTTCTCCTTTGGCAGCGTGAATAGCCATTGGTATTATATCAAGTAATAGTTTTGCTGAGGTGTGTGGAGTCAATAACTAAATTATATTTCATCATGTTAGCTGGCATATTTTGTAAAGAATAACTTCATTCAATATTGCTTCAGCTTCATTTTATTTACAAGATAAATAATTTTGTGTTTTCCTGTATTAAGGATCCCTCAAATATTTATTTGATTCCAAATAACCTTATAAGGGTGATTAATTAGTCATGAAGTTTTCTAGTATCATTGACTAATAGATACAAACAGAATTAATGTTTAATATCAATGGAGGCTGCTTCAGTATATAGTGGAATTATCCTCATAGTTAGTTTCAAATTTCTTTTGATAGGAACTCCAGTATCTGGTTCAATTTATTTTGGCATGAAACACATCCCAATTATATTCTGTATACTTTCCAGCCTAATTTTAGAATGAAGAATATTTTTCTGATTATTTTTCTTTTTGTAGTAATAGATACATGGAAATCACAATCTAGTCATTATAAAGATATTCTGCTTATCGTTGTTTTAGGTTTTGGGGTATACAGAGGAGTAATATACTTAGTTACAAGGCTAAAAGCAGTGAAGAAACTCCCACATGAACTAGAAAATTCCAGCAGCCATTTCTATCCTAGGCATTAGGAAAAAGCATACCTCTTTTAACAGCATCATTTTGGCTCTATGA
>LOJH01013874.1:0-26105 GCA_001685095.1 Ellobius talpinus
AAATGGTGTGGGAGGTCCTTCTGTCTATGTGTTACTTTTATTGGTTAATGAATAGAGAAATTGTCTTGGCCTGTGATAGGGCAAAAGAACAGAGCTAGGTGAGGAAAACTAAAGTGAATGCCGGGAGAAAGGAGGTGGGGTCAGAGAGGCGCCATGGAGCATGTCCAAAGACAGATGCCCATCGGAACTTTAGCCAGTAAGCCACAGCCACATGGCAAGACACAAATTAATAAAAATGGATTAAATTAATATAAGTGTTAGCCAATAAGAAGCTAGAGCTAATGGGCCAAGCAGTGATTTAATTAATACAGTTTTTGTATGATTATTTTTGGTCTAAGCTAGCCGGGTGGCCGGGAACCAACAACTGGCCTCCAACAACACTTTACAGGTTGAAATCAAAGCCCAGACAATGATGGGTCAATAGTGGCAGGGTCAGACCTTGGCCAGACTGCTTAGATGTACATGTCCTCAGATTTAAACTTTAATCTCATTTTAGGACCCCATAGATGGTCTTGGTGGATCACTGTATTTCTTTGTTTCTTTTCCCAATATGATCACATGAAATGAATCTCCTTTTCTGATTTCCTCTATTAATTTGGCTATTTTACTTGTATTCTCAGGGATGGGTGGCTAAACTTGACATCTTGAAGTAGATTGTGATGCCAAGTTAGGTAACAAAAATTGCCCAATCCAAAGGTCCACAAAAAATTTTCACAGGGAACAGGTATCATATCTAGATTAAATCCATTTATCATCTACTATAGAACTGATAACAGGGACACATAAACCAACAAAATATATCATTTCTTTCAGCCCGTATGTGCAGATGTTGCAGATGAGCAGAGTCAAAGCAGCTTCTGATGGAGCTGTATGGTCAGAGCATCGAGGTGAAAGGGGCCCTCCCTGGCAGATACTTGGGCCTCCCTGCTCATTGCTAGGTTTGAGTTGGTGTGCTGCTGATCTGAACACTTAAGGCCTCTTACCCTTAACTGTGCTGCTACCATGGGCAGGACTCTGAATAATGGGTTGCTAGTAAATTTCACAGAAGCCACTCTGCTAATGAAAACATAGAGGAAATAGATTTCTCAGTGGGTTTGTGGGGAAGCCTCTACAGCAGAGCACGCCATTCACACAAATTTATTTAATTAGTATTTCATGGCACAGAAGGCTTCAGAAATGAAATGGGAAAACTTCCGTGTTGTTATGCTAAGTCTGACAAGGAAGCCCTTGCACAGAGGTATCATTAAACAAAGAGGGACTCAGATGGCTTGTGGCTGTGTCTTTAATTCAGAGAGGTTTGTTATTCCCAGGGAAGGCCAGAAACTTCCTTTTCATGTTTTACAGTGGGGCAGAGGGCAAGAGAAGACACAAGATACCCAGTATTCCTCTATGCCAAGGTACTAGGCTTTGAGGTTTGCTATCTGAACCCTATGGGATTCATATTCACAATGCTGTGCAGCTTCCAGCTGCCTCAGATGGCCAGTTCTTGTTGCAGGACATTTGATACCCGGAGACTGTGTTAATAAAGTTAACCTTGAGTCAGGGGATGGAGCCAGCCACTAGCTGGCCAGAATTAGCCATAGAGAAGTTGGGAATAGGAACACAGATAGAGAAGACACAAAGGAAGGAGAAGGAAGAGACTTGGTGATTTTGCAGGCACTTTGATCTAGGAAGTGTGGAGAGAAGGTCAACCTGTCACTCCTCTTCTTTGATTTATCAGGTTTTCACCCAGGTATTTGACTCCCAAGTCTTTTTAGGTAATAGAACAAGTTAGATAAACACATCAATGTCTCAGCTGTATTCACTGCTAAGCTAGATCACGGCAGGAGAAATAGTACAGGAGCACTCAGTTTCCCAGAGATTTAAAGAGTTACTGAGTAAATGTTTCATTAAAAATCTATTTTTAAGTTATCTATTTAAATAAAGATACAAAGTCTTCTCTAAACCATTCTGTACACACACACACACACACACACACACACAAATCTGTGTATTTATTGATCAAGATTTTCTCCATGGTCTGATTTTCTCCTCAGCTCTTATACCCATCTTGGGCTTTTATCTCCATCCTTACAGAATCCAGTTTTAGCAAAGATTCTATCTATTTAGTTTACCCACAATTCACTTCCACCCCAGTAATGAGCCGAGTTTCATATTTCCCACTTCCAGCTTTCTATATCCAATCATCCTGGCATGCCTTTGATGTAAGGTTAAGTTAATGAAGAACTGATCCAGCCTCGTAGAGCAAATTTCCAACCACGGATCCCTAACTTTGCTCTTCTGTTCAGAGCTACCCTTATCTCTCTTCTTCACTGCAAAATTTTGTTAGAGATAGTTCCTATACTTATCGAAATAGGCCCAGAAAAAAGCCCATCTTGTAAAGCCTGTTTTAATGTGTCAGAGTAATGTTTTTTTTAAAACATTACACATATTTTGATAGTTATTCTTAACAATCCTTTTGGGCCACAGACTGTGCCCCAAGACAGATTCAGTCACTCATCCTCAATAAAATAGCCCAAGGAGACAAACAGTGGCAACAATGAAAAGGAGATTCATTCAATGTGGCCATGTTTGGAAGAGGGACAAAGAGATCCGGTGAGTCCCCCCCAACACACACACACACACACACACACACACACACACACACATACACATACATACATAAACACACACACACAAAAGTGGGTCCTTAGTGTTCTGAAGTAACACTGAAGTTTAAATAAAGTGTCACAGCTATGTGTGCTTAAGCAGTCCCAGGGAAGCTGTGGTCCCACTGACCACTGACCCACCCTGGGCTTTAGGTTCACTTGTAAGGTGGCTTGACAAGTTATTAGAACGTTGAGAAATCTCTTTCTGGGAGACAAAGTTCCCTTCTAGCTGGCTGCTTTTCCTTCTCCCACCAAGAAATTCTAGGGGGAAATTTCTATTTCTTTGGGTTTATTGTTTCAATAGTCTATTAGTAAGATTGAGAGACACAAGTGTCTATTTAGAATATCTTCATTTCTGCTAAGCCAGCTACAATTCCCATTACGTTTTAACACCATAACCTTGAAGTGAAGTATGCCTGTGTCTGAAACATACACAATAAAGAGGATGGAAGTGGGAGCTGAGGTTAGAACACATCTTTAGTTAGTGCCAGGCAGCATGCATGAGAACAATTTTTTTCATAGCGTCAATTGCTTTTGGAAGGCCTGGTACAAGCAACTGCATCTTGATGCTTTAAGACATTATCTCATCATGAATCCTAGGCTGTCCTCCTGCATCAGCATCCCAAGTGTTGGGATTATAGGCAAGCACCACCATGACCAGCATAACTTTATTTCAGTCCTGGACAATGTTCTCCTTTGTCTCAGAACGATATTCTCTAAAGATGTTGGTGATCACTCTCCATTGTCCCATGATGCTAGGAAATGATTCATCCTGATTGATCTGATTTGATCCCATATTATGGGTGGAGAAGAGACACTGTCAAAGAGTTCATGCCAGCAAGCCACTGAAGACTGGTGTAAGCAGCTGAGATTTTTTTTAAAGTGGCTTTTAGGTCAAATACACTTGAGTTCCATTCTACTTGTCTTGTGGGTAATGTTCTAGCATCTCAAAAATGGTGTTCAGGTTTCTTTGTCAGCAGCTATACTTCTGTGGACAGTGCTATTTAGTATAGAGTATGTATAAGTGTATTTCATACATAAATACATATGTGTATGTGTATATATATATAGCACACATATATAATAGCCAATTACATATTTTGTCAGAGTAAATGGATACTTACCTAGATTTTGAATAGTAAGATTATATAGATGGCAAACTTTTTAGATGCCTTTAGTCTGTTATGACACTAAGAGATCCCATTACCCCACACGTGTAATGAAGCATCTCTGAAGTCCATCGTCATCCATTTTAAGAAGGTGCCTTTGGTTTCAAGAGTTAGTAGCTAGGGGAACTAAATAAAATTGTTAGCAAGGGCCAATAGAGCCCAAGCAATTCCATCATTTGTATCAGTTCTTTCTTTAAAAGTTCCAAGTCTGCTATGTGGACAGTAAGAATGTTCTTGTTAGCCTCCAGAATTCACAGTCTCCATGAGTTATCTCCTCTTCTTATCCAAGGCACTGTCATGGGGATTTTTCTGTATTTTCTATACTGAGTAGGGATATCTCTGTCTACATGAGTTATCTCCTTCTCTTATCCAGGGTTCTGTCAGAGGGTTTCCTTGTATTTTCTGTACTGAGGAGGGTTATCTCAGCCCCCTCAGTCTAAACAGCTTTATTATCAAGTTGGCTCTGGCCACAGCCATGGACTCTTAAAACCCATCATGGTGTCTTCTTCATGAGCCACTCAGGCTGCTGAGAATACTCTGCGTTGGGCGGTAGGCAACACCTATTGGCTACTTTGCATGTACTAACGTAACACACTTTCAACTCTGTCACTTTTGCATAATAGGACATTTAGATACATGCCTACAAATGTTTTTAGATACAGACAGAATTAAATGTCCTAAAGTCAGTTTAAAATAGTTGTTTACAAAGCAGTCATGTAGAAGATGTCAACACAGACGGATCCTTAACCGACTCCTGACTTTGTTAAGACAGTTTCCTAAGTAGCCAAAATTATGAAACACAAACAGAGGAAAACATAAAGCAATTTTTGACAAAACATAAATCTTGTCTTAAGTTTATGATAAAATGTTCAGAATAAAATAATTTCTTTAAGAACATAGTGCTACTTTAGAAATGGGAATTGGCTTCTAGTTTTCACTGGCATCTTTATATTAGGACATTAACAATTTTGAAATGGGTACATTTTATTAGATTAGTTCTCAAACTGGATTTTTATAGTTGGGATGATTTACTAATTTATCTATTGTATTTTTAGCATTGTTCTAAACGTGCGTTAGAGACAAACTAAACTTTCTAAATAAGTACAGAAAGGTCCAACTGTATGAATTACATTATTTAAGTCTTTAATTATCAAAAGATGATAGATAGCCATATAATCCCTCTCCCCCTCCCATCTTCCCCTCCTTCCCCCCCGCCTTGTCCCTCCTTCACAGTTACTATGAAAGAAAATGGAAGGAACTCTACAGAGCTTCAGAGTCTCTGAGACCCTTAAGCAAACAGGGACACATCTCACATGGGAACTTACCTTGACCCTTGACTAAACCCCTGCTTCTTTATCTTTTACTACGAGCTTCAATGCAGCTCACCTAGCACCTTAGCCAGCAGTCACAACAGAAAGAAGACACCAGTTTTAAATATACAGTCTAGTGTAATAACAAGCTTTTCAAAGAATGTCTCAACACTCCAAGGAACTACAACTATTTAAACACAAAGGGAATTTTAAAGAAATGTCAGGTGAAGAGGGAGAAAGTGTCACACCCCAGGTTTTGTCTTGATCCTGGGTGGAGACATGGCTATCCAGTCTGTTCCAAATATTGTAACCCCTTCATCAGTGCTGTTGTTTACAGATTCTTATAGTTTATCTTGCCTGCTTTTCTGACTCCAGTAAGAAAATGGGGGAGCCTAGCCTTCCCTTTTCCTTCTCAGATAGTGACTACAGCTCTAAGTGTGTCTGTCCTGACACTGGGTATTTTTACAGCCTCGCTGAAGACTGCTTTCTGTGTAGCTTCATACAGACTTCCATCCCTGAGCCTGCCTGTTTTCTTGGTTCTTAATTCAAAAGAAATGGATTTTCCTTTAGAATTCATCCTCAAATTTCCCATTGACAAGTCTATATCTTATATAATATTTTAATGTTAAAAATCTAATTTTCTATTATTTACATCAAAACATATCATCTGTTAGCAATTATCCCAACACAATTGGTTCATTGTCTTATTAACAAACTGTGTATTTTAAATAGACCAAGGCCTAGAAATCATATTAAAATATTTCTACATGCAGCCCGATCCTAAAAATATTGTTTGACCAGAAAAAAATGCAGCTTAGAGATGTTTTTTTACTGTTTAATAAATGTGTATCTTTTCTCCTTAGGATTTATTTTTATATTATGTGTATGAGTGATTTGCTTATATACATTTAAGTATACTGCATGTATGCCTGATGGCAGTGAAGGTCAAAAGAGGGCCTTTGATCCCCTGGAACACATAGTTATAAGAAACCGTGTCAGCACTAGGACCTGAACCTGGGTTCTCTACAAGAGCAGCAAGCACTCTTAATTGCTAAGACATATCTCTGGCCCTAATGTTACCTTTTAAATGTAACACATTAAGCTAACAGATCTTCAAAGAGACTGTTAGTAGATTATTTTTCTGTAACTTTCATTAAAAATAATATAAAGATCTGACAAACATATAACTCTATCATTGGATATATCATAGACAGTCTTGTATGTATCACTGAACCATAACAATAATCTAATAGCTATTTAATGTCTATTATTAGGAGTATTTTTACCAATGTAAACCTCTTTAGGTGTTAAATATTTTAAATTTTAACTAGTTTTGTAAATTCTATAATATTTTTCTGTTTTCAAAATTAACATTTGAAAGCATTAATCTCAAGCATTCTACCCAAAGAGAGACTCAAATTAATCTTTGCACTAGCCACATCCAAAGGCCTGTAACCCACCTTCCTAAAGTCCAGTGTTTCTTTTCAGTTTCAGGTTGTTTTTTTTTTAATTTTCTGTATGTCAGGGAGAAGGCAGAAGATGCAAACGCAATGCCTGTTATATAGTACAAAAATCACCCCAGAGCGCTCATGCTCACTCATACATGCGCTCCTACGTACATTCTTTAAAGGCCATGCCAATCATAATTTTCAGTACACAATGTTAGTGAATAGCCTCGGGTCAAAAGGGATTGATTCATCCTGTACCCGGCAATAAGCCCTCGTCATAAAGAATGGCTTAGCCCCAGCCTGATGGGTCTGTTTCACCTGCAGGAACAATATGACTGGGTGTCAAAAACAACCTACCCTGTTTCCAGTCAACCTACAAAAAGTAGCTGTTACTTCCTGGTAGCTACCCATGTATGTGTGTGTGTGTGTGTGTGTGTGTGTGTGTGTGTGTNTATCTATCTATCTGCCTGCCTGCCTGTCTGTCTGCCTGCCTGCCTGCCTGTCTGTCTCTGCCTCATTTTTCCTTTTAGGGTCCTCTGGGCAGAGAACCCTCCTTCCCCTTCCCTGGGACCATTCATCTGGGAGCATGGACACACTCTAAGCTCAACCAGGTGAAACGACCACCATTCCGACCTAAGACCTCTGGTCTTTTGTGGCCTCTGCCTTCATAGGTAGTGCAAGTCCTGTGGTTGGAACCTCTGTGTAAACCCAGTTTGACCCCAGCCCTCTTTGCTGTCCTGCACGTCTGCCCATCCATCTTCCTCTGACACTTCCTCTACCCTCTTCCCCTCTTCCTCCCATACTCTCTGAACTTCAGGCTGAAAGGTCTTGCACTTTTTTTTGGTGGGGGGTTTGGGATGGGAGGGCGCTACCATCCACATTCAAATTCTGCAGGACAAGGTAACCTTATCCATCCGGGTCTGACTCACAGGTGCCCTAAACAGACCCCAGAAACCCTGGGATCTTCTCACGCCTTGGGACCACAATCTTGGAGGTTACAGGAACCTCCCACAGTTTGATTAACTGAATGACTTCCCAAGTCTCAGGAGCCTAGGGTGCACCCTTCTAACACTATCTATCTTCTTTCCCAAAACCTAGGGTATGCCTCAGGTGGGTTTGGGCTGAAATTCCCTTTCCTTTGGAGCCTATTGTTGAAAAACTCTGATTGATAGTCAGATTGAGAGACACAAGTGTCTATTTAGAATATCTTCATTTCTGCTGGACCAACTATATTTTAAGGGACATACAGACAAAAAAGAAGCACACACACAAGAGGTAAATAATCACAAAATACATACACAATAAGCTGCATAGTTTCTGAAATTCAGCTCAGTCATTAATTTAAATGTTCTAAATTATTTTGCCTTTAAGAAGGCTTTTATTTATGATTAAATATATAATTATTTATAATCAAATTTATAACTAAATTTAACTGCTATAAAGATAAAGTATGTTTGTGTAATGTGACTTCAAACAATTTTCAATTATTTCTCTACAGAGGTTTAAGAGAAAAAAGCAAGGGGGCTTTGGAGTTTGATATATAGATCTTGGCTTTCACAGGCTGTCTCTTTGTGAACTGGTAGGATCAGAAACACGCTCCTTTGAATAATTTTCAAATTATTAAAATAATGTGTGCAGGTTTTTTCTTCTGAAATAGAGTAGTTTCTAATGAAATACGTACATGGACAGAGCCATTAAGCCATACTTTGTCTTCTCTGCCTAAGATTATGATAAAACGTTCCCTGCTGCTAAAAAAAGTGTGGTGAACTGAACAGCTACACTCTTTCCATCAATGAATTAAAGATTCTCCTGTTAAAATGTAAATGCAATAGCTTCGAGTGCTTTAAAATGGTAACAAAGACTGTGGGACTTCATTAACTTGTCATTTCTGTGGCTTCCCACAGGACCATTAAAAGGTGGGAGCTAAACTCCAGTGTGACCCAGAGCCACTCCCTGCAGAGCAGAACAGGAACTCAGTATTACACTGTAACACCACTGTCACTTCAGAATGGGCCAGCTAGTCAGCAAGAGCAAGCAGAGGCAGTGCTTCAGATGGCCACGTTAGAGAGAAAAACACAAAGCAGGTGACCAAGCCCGGTTTGGCTAGGAATTTGTTAGACTGCATCAGTTTGGGGCTAGGAGCAATCTGAAAGGATTTGCTTCCTCTAGAAGCAGGAAGGGTCTCAAATGAAAGAAATGAGCCTTGTACTGAGAAATAGAAGTGCAGAAGAGGTCTGCTTGACTCCCTCCCTTCCTAATGTATGTGAGTGTGTGTGTGTGTGTACCTTTATTCTGTGATAAGACTTTTCTTGGGGTGATGCAACATGCTTGTCTATCCATCCTCTTGTAGCACAATCCTAATTAGTCTTGATAAGGAAAACCTGGAATCAGATTATCACGGGTGAAGCTGAGTGATTACCCCAGATAGGGAACCCAAGACAGCCCAAAGTACGAATAGCACCAAAGTCCTCCTTGGTGAACCATGAGTTTTATTGGGATTACTTACAGGAATGTGGGTGAAATTACTTACAGGACCAAAAGTGACTCAAAGACAGGTGCATCACCAAAGCCCACCCCAGCATGGGTGAGAGCTCACAAAAGCTTGGAACCTGGAGCACACTGCACAGCCTGCAGGCGGCTCAGCAGGTTGAAGAGTGTCCTTGCCAGGCACCTCAGTTGGTCTAACACTTCTTCAGGCATCTCAGCTGCTTTCTGTTTCTCCCAGGCAGGTGGTCTAGCCTGAGGGTCTTGCAGTGGGGGCTTTATAACTTACTTTGAAAGGGAGGGACCTAGTAAATCTAGTAAATCTAGTCAGTTTCAGGAACTTCCTAAAACTACTTGAGTTGTTTACCTCCCTTCTTAAAGAGTGACTCTTCAAGATAGAATGTTTCAATCTCAGTGAAAAGTGTTACACAGCAACTTTAGCGGGCCTCAGCTTTTCTATTGGGTCAACAAATACATTCTACCCTTTCCCAAAAGGAAAGAATCCAAGCAGACAGACCGAAATGGGGAATGAAATTTCATATTTAGAAAGTACTTAATCATCTACAAATGAAATATCAGTCAAGCCCCTGGAAAGGGCATACTGTTCTGACCTGTTGTAAAAAAGACTTACTAGCCCACATTTCATCTTGTTTTCTCTTAGCTTTGTTTATTCCTACATACTTAATGAAATTGATTATGCATTTGAAGTGATTCTCAGTTAAATGAGTGGGTTCAATGGCATGATGGTATATCTTCTAAGAACTGAAAACAAACTTTGAAGAAGTGATTTTTAATCTGTTGTTCTGGCTCCCACCCCCAGGCTTCAGCCCAGATGTCATACCAAAAAAGGCAGGTTTTTTTTTCTATTAGCCCCTTCCGCCAGAATTCCTTTCATCTCCACTTATGCAATTCATCTTCCATTTTGATATACAGAGTTCTCCTACTCTGTCCACAGCCTATTAAATATACAGTGCCAATACCTGTATTGGGCAGCACATAGGAGAGAGATGACATTCTCACTGTGGCTTCTTCTGCTTGTACCAGGTGGGATTTGTTAGGTAGCTTGTCATCTTAGCAGCTGACAGATGCCCTCCCAGCATGCTTCAGGCCTTTGCAGTCCTCAGCAGCTTTCTTGGGAGGCAGAAAGGGTCAGAAGAGCATGGAGCAGTAGTGGTTGGGATAAACTCTGTAGCTGGGCTCCAGTGACAATGTGCTCATCAACTCACTCCCTAACTATGAGTCTAAGCTAATGCCAAAATATGTCCTTTTAATGACAGGATGAGAAGCCTTCGGAGATGTGAAAGCAGTGGTGGGGAGGAAGAAACAGCGACAAAAATAGGGACTTTTATAATTTGTCTCTCCTCCACACTCCTGAATTAGCACGGATGGGAAAGTTGACTTTAGGGCAAAGCTGTTTCGGATCCTCTCTGCTCTCGTCCATTTAGTGCAAATGAAAATGCCAAGAAAGGATGAACCTAGAAACCTAATGCACAACAGAATGATTTTTTTAAAAAGCAGGTATGTAAACAAGTATTTCACTTGATGCCAAGTTAAAATAGCCAGTAAAGTTGATAAGGATGGAAGTTGCTCTGCTTATTTTATTATGAAGCAAAATGAATTAGATAAGGCTGTAGTGTTTGTCATAGAAAACAGTCTTTTCTCTTTCTGAAAACAGTCTTTCAGAATACACATCCAAATTATAAGATAAAATTTGATTTAGAATTTTATGTATACATATCTTCTGAGTGATAAAACTTTAAAAGGAAAACAACCTCAGTGTGCTAGTATTTGGAGTGATGCACGGGTACTGTGATGCCACACTTAGCTAAAATTCCAATCCATCTTTTGGAATATGTACTTTCTACTTTGCTTTTTTAAAAAGGTGATTGTTTCTGTCTTAAGTGTAATTTAAAACCATACATATTTCTGTCTTTACAATTTTGTTTCTAAAAATTGTTAACATGCTTTTGTAAAGAGGCATCTGCTCAAAATTATCTTCAACCAATAGGATTCTGAAAGATTTCACTGTTGTGCCAATAAAATACGTAAAGAAGTTTATTGTTTAAACCAAATCAGAATGAAATTCAGAAAAACATTTACCTTCATATTTACACATACAAATAGAACATTTATCTATTTATGAGTGTGAGTGTGTGTACCTGTGTGTTTACATATGCACATATGTATGCAAGCAAGCCTTACCCATGTGTGAAGGTCAGAGGACAGTTTTCAGGAATTGGGTCTTCACTTCCACCACGTGGGTTCTAGGGATTGGTTGTTAGCCTTGATAACCAATGCTGACAGCAAATGCCTTACCAAGTGAGCCATCTCCACAGCCTATATTTACCTGCATATATTTTATGTCAATATAATTTGTATTCCTCTCCACCAATAAAACGGTCCTAGATATAATAGCTGAGCTATAGCAGTAAATATTTCTGCCAATCAGACTGTGGTCTCAAAATAATCAAGTTCCATTAAAATAAACCAAAGTAGCTGGGGAAATGACCAGTTTCAGGTCGTACATCTTGGCATGACGTATAAGAAAACTAGGAGCCTATTGAACTCTATTGAAGAAGATCTGTCAAAGATCTCAGAAGTCATCTTGGAAAAGAGCCAAACATAGGTGATGCTTAAATTGAACAACATTGAAAATATTTAAACTCTTAAATTTATAATGATGCTTGGAAGAAAACTTACTGAAAAATAAAAAGTCAGTGGTCAACTCTGGGAGATAAGAAAATGTATTCTTTTGAAAGCCTCTAGGTAAAGGAAGAGAGTGTTTGTTCTGATGTGAGCACAGCAGGCAAGGGTTTGTGGAGGAGAAGTTTCACTTTACAGAATTCCAACGAACAGAAGATATATCAGAATTGGAATGTTGCTTCTGTGTTAGTCAGCTCCCAGTCACAGTGGAAAGCTGTTCTAGCCCATGGTTGGTCCTCTTGTTGTGGGCCGGCTGCAAGGCACCAAAGTACAGTGAAGATGAAGAGACCAAGCAACCTGTCCACCTCATGGTGTCCGGGAAGCTACAGAAAGACAGGGAATGTTCCTTCAAGGGCATATCTGCCTCAAAATAGGAATTCAATACTGTTTAAATAAAAATTGACATTAAAATCTTATGCACATAACAACAACAGCAAAAACCACAGTGTGCTCATTGAATTTTGTATTTCTGACAAAAGATACTAAGTTAAGCATTTAGAGTAAGTATATTTATTTTATGCGGTATCATACCTAGTCAAAAATCATTCTGTGATGCAGGTTGGTTGTTTGTAATATATATGTATGTGTGTGTGTGCCCTAACTTGTTTGGCTAGGTTTCACCCTCAGTTTGGGACCCAGGTGGCAACACACGAACCAACACCATCTAGTGAACAATTGATCCATAGTAATTACTGTGAGACAGTGAGACACCAACATCAAAGAGAGACAACCACACATGGTTTGCCTCCTGATGGTGGCACACACCACTCACCACCAGCAATCCTCACAACACTAAGCTGGGTCCAACTGGCCTCTATAGTGGCAGATAACAAACTACAGAACACACACAGATGTGGGGGCATGATAAAATCCCGCCATGCAGAGTAAGTTGGCAAAACCTAGATCTCTCAAGAGCAAATAGATAATACATTGAAGTTCTTTTTCACAGTTCAAATGCAAAGGAAGCAGAAAGCAGGAACAGGAATGTCATTTATCTTCTTTGAAACAATATCTTCCATTGTCGTAGAGTTCTCCAGTTAGGCCAGACTGGTTGGCCAGTGAGCCCCAGCACTGAGGTTACAAACACACACCACCGGATCCAGAAATTTGACACGTGTTCTAAGTAGCAAATCAAGTCTTCACGTTTGCAAAGCAAACCATTTTCCTGACGGACCTGCCTCTCTAGTCCCATGGCTAGTCTTCTGAAGTGTTCTTTACTAGTTCTGGACTGAAATAATTCCAGATGAAGTTGGCTTCAAAATCATCCAGGTGACCAGTGGAGTGAGATGGGGTGGGGATGCAGATGAAACAGATTGGATCAAGAGTTGGTCACAGATGTGGAATGCTCGTCCTTGAAGACTCTATTTAATTTTCTCGATTCTTGTATGGGCTTGAAGTTTCACATAATTTGAACTTTAGCAAATCTTTGGGAATTTTTCTCTTGTTCTGCCATGTGGACTCTGAAGATTGCCTGACGTTATCAGGTGTGGCTGCATCACCTTTACTCACTGGGTCACCTTGCCTGAAAAGGTGAAATATCGTGAAAAGATATTTCAGAAATGAAATTTTTATGTACTGTTTCACTTACTACCCCAGAGCAAAAATATACTATAATATCATCAAAGAAGAAACTAATATGCCAATATTGATCTTAAAGCAATGATGATCTTCATCCATATAGCCACAAATATATTCTACTATCCTCAAAACAAAGATGGGCCTGGCTCCTTTTTTACTTTTTATGACTGGAATAAAACATGCTATTATGAGTTGAAAATTTGCAATTGGATTAATGATGAAGTAACATATTTCTAAGTACCCCAAACAAAAATAGTTTAAAAACTAGAATAAAGGGAAATTGTAGATTCAAAAATTAATGGTTGTTTGTAATTTTTTATTCTGAGATAGGGTTTCTCTATAGCTTGGAGCCTATCCTGGAACTAGCTCTTATAGACCAGGCTGGCCTCGAACTCACAGAGATCTGTCTGCCTCTGCCTCTCGAGTGCTGGGGTTAAAGATATGCACCACCACTGCTCAGCTGTAATTTAAATTTTTAAATTTTTTTATTTAGTAAGGCTGGAAGTTATAAAAAATTATTATTTCCACTGAAGTTACAAATTGAATAAAGTTGTTAGTATTAAAAACAACCACAAAATAAAGTCTATCAGATAAGAGGAAATGGTAGATAATATCAATAACTATTATTTCTATAATACCTGAGTTCACACTTACAGTGACTCTAGATACAACATACACAAAGCTAGTCATGTGAGTGAACAAATATTTTTTCTAGAATTTGGTAGCAAAAAGAAAAATATTTATATTCATTCACTCATTCATTCCATATTTATTGTTTCAACCACAGTTAAATAAACAAAGAGACAACGCAGTATTTCACCCATAAAGGGTACTGGGTGATACCCTTTCTACTGGGATAGATAAGAGACTACCCAGTAACTTTCAGGAAAATGAAGATCTACAGATAAAAGAGACACAAATTACTGGAGAGTTTGGACCTAAATCTTATTCTTCTAAAGGAACATAGCACTAAAAAAATGACTCCTCATGACTTTCTTACCCAAAGATCAGGGTGTCACCCTGCCCCCATCAGAGAAGCTTCTTCTTCCTCTAGGGTGGAAATCACGAAACCCACAACCTGACAGTGTGCAGAGAGAGAGACTTGGGAGCTCTCAGTCCTGTACGGGATGCCTTTACCAAACCCCTTCCCTTACGGCACAAGGATGGGGGGAAGATATGGAAGAGGGGGCAGGAAGAGTGTTGGAGCCAGAGGGGATCGATGGCTCCGAGGAAACAATGCCTTCCAAACACAACAGAGCTGACACATAAGAAGTCACTGAGACTGTGACAGTCAGCACAAGTCCTGCACAGATTCAAACCAGACAAATCTCATGATGGAGAAGGGGAAGTGGACACAAAATCCCACCTCTAACCAAGAAGCTGTTTACAATCAATACTTGCTGGGAAACAGAAAGTCAGTTTTCCAGTGGAGTGACACTGGGAATATCAAAATATTAACCACACTCCAGCCACGCTTCATGCCCAGGAGTCGTTGGCTAACACAATGGGGTGTGTATGTGTGTGTGTGTGTGTGTTGTTTTGTGTGAGTGATTTTCTTATTCCTTTGTTTTGATTTTCATTTTTGTAGGTTTGTTTTTGTTTGAGAGAGAGAGAATATGAGTGTCTGTGGGTAGGAGGTATGGAGGATCTGGGAGGAGTTGGGGGAAGAGAAAGAATATGATCAAAATATAGTGCATAAAAATAATAAATAATACATGTTAAATACTTGGGAAATCCAGGAAGCTACCCTAGACTTCTCTTCTTCTGTGCAGAGCCTCTTGCTTCATGAATCTCAAACAGGTGGGACCCTATTCTTTGTAAACTATGACTCGTCCCCTTCTGAGGTTCACACCACTGCGTCTTCACACTGCTCCCTCCAACCCCTCCTGTCAGCCAACAAACTCACTCATGCCCCTATGGTCACTTCCAGCCTCGGTTCCGGGGCATCGTCCGCGCCCTTGACTTCTCTCCTTTCTGTTGGATACTGCCTGCAGACAGCTGTGTAAGTGAGTATATATCAGGGTCATTGCACTGATCTGCAAAGATGTTTTGACAGATTCTCGTAGATGGTCATAAAGCCAGGAGAGAAGGGTTACTATTTCCTAGTTCCTGCAATGCCACCATATTGTCTGGTTGCAGGACATTGTATGAATAACACACTCAAAACACATCCTCTTCCATGCTTGACTCTCCTCATGGTTATCGTCACCATGCCACTTCAGCCAGCCATGTGATTCAGAGTCTCTCCCTGGCCTTTGTCACCTGCAGAAATTAGGCGATCTCCTAAACAACACACCTAAAGACTCCGTTTCCTTCCCAAAGCTCCTGTGTTTCCTGAAGTACCTTTCTCATGGGATGGATGTCTCGTGCTCAGCTTTTCCTTTTCGTTCTTTCCTTGGTCCTGGTCATCTTTTCGCCTCTCCTGTCTCACTTGAGTTCCATGGACCGTCATTAGAACCACCCTCTTACGCACATTCTCAACATCTTTGTCCCCTGTCCTTTCACATTCTCTAGGGGGAAAGCAATTTTGCAGGCACCCAGCGTCTGCTCTCCCTGGACTGGCGCTCACGCAGCCACCATATGGTGCCCACCCACGCCATCCTCCAGTGTGCTATCCCTCACTCGCACAGTTCCAGCGACACTGGCCTTTCCACAGAGCCCGTGAGCTCCAGCAGCTTTGGATGCTCTGTTCTCTCCTCTTAGAATGCTCTTTCTCACAACCCTAACCTAAGCACAGCTGGCCCCACCTGGCCTTCACACCTCAGCCTAATAAATAGTAATTAGGAACTCCTGTTCACAGAGCGCTTGCTTTGTGCTGGGGATTTATACACACTGTCCAAATCCAGTGCTTCTAGAGGTAGATGGCATTATCGTCTTTATTTGGTGGATAAGGAAATTAAGAATTAGAGGTTATGTAAATTATTCAAGCTCACCAGGATTTGGTATCACGCTAGTTATCTGTGAACCTGTGTACTATGTGGCTCTGTTTCTCTGTTTTGTTTCCTGTCTTCTTCTGCCTCCACAGATGTACCTTCCCAAAGGCCTTATAGAATAATTTACAGCCGTTTTCTCAGTTTGCAATTATATACACATCTGTTGCCATGCCTTTTTGAACTTCAAACTTTTACATTTTGAGAGTGTTTGTGTATGTGTGTGGATTCGAAGGCAACTTTGTGGGGTTCCTTCTCTTGTGGAGGTCTTTCTCTCCTACATTTACACAGTTTCCAGGGATCATGCTCCAATTTCCAAGCTTTCGAGGAGTGCCTTCACCTGCTGAGACAACTCCCTGGCTCCTTCCCTGTATCTCACTGTTTCTCTCCTTTTCTTAGACTTAAGCTACACAGGCGTCCTGTATCCAGTTCACCTCCCAGTGTGTCTTGAAGGCCTAGCAATATATCCATCCATGAACAAAGATCAGTCCATACTTGTTAAATGAGCAGAGGAACTCGAATATGAGGCCAGAGTTGATAGTACAGAGCATGTTAGTGGACCCAGTCTTCAACAAAGACACAGAGGAAGGAAGATGTGGGTCACCGACATGACCGTGGCGTGACAGATCCTCACCTTGTGTGTGCGCTGATGACATAGGCAGAGTGAACACTGATGAATGGCACTTTTAACACACGCCTGCAGTCCCCACAGAATAGGAAGGGCACCAAGTTCCAAACCAGACTAGAGTGCATAGCAAGACCCTGCCTCTAACATTGAGGGTAGGGATTTAGCTCAGTACTAGGACATTTGCACGGCCTGTGCAAAGCAAAGGCGTGGGTTTGTTCGCTAACACCACACGCACATAGCACACACAAGAAGAATATCACACAGAACAGAAAAGGTGTGAGCTAGTCCTGAGGCCATTGTGAGGGTGGGTTAAAGTGATATGAGAGAGAATACTGCCCATCAGCATTCAGGTTGGGGCCTGTGAAGCTCAGCAGCCCTTCCTAAACAACTGAGACTAATACTTGCTGGGTATAAAATGCCGCAGTAGAAACACCCCAGAGGATTCTTCCAGATCAGTGGATAGGCAACATAAGTAAGCTGCAGAAGGAAATTTTATTACATGTGACTGAAAGTCATTTCAGGCTACTTAGCACAGTCATCTACCTGTCATCTTTAAGGTAACTTGAAAAGATCAAAATGGATCAAAGCTAAAGTGAGACTTTTAGTACTCAGTAACATCGCGACTCAATTTTATGGGGCGAATCTTTCAGGAAGTAACATATCACAGTGTAACTTTAACCACGGTGTCTAATACAGCTTCAACACTAAGTTTGAAACCAGCAAATACAGGCGAGCCTCCAAAGTGATGTATTAGTTTATGTGCTGTCTTAGGTCAGTCACTTTTCCTGATGTCTTCAAATTACTACTATTTTAAATGTCGCCAGGAAACCTTCAGTTTGGTGCCACATACACAGGACAGAATAAAAGACTCTTAGGGTTGACAACTTTATATAAGGAAACGAAATTGAATTGAGGCATTAATACAAGTGAAGGCATGAAAGCCAGGACAGACTTTAGGACATGCCGTAGTCAATCAATTAAGGCAGAGTTCTCAGATTTCCACACAAATTCTATGCTGTGCAGTAGGTCTACCGTGGACATTAAAGACTGTCTTGGCTACTAAGGAAACCTTCTGTGGAAAGAGGCCCAATGGGATTGCAAGAGAGTGAACCCCTGTGGGAGCAACCCTCGAGCCAGAGAAGCAGTGCATGGCTGGGTTAATGCGTCTGTCTGGGGCAGTGATTCCACGTGCTCTGTGCAGCAGGGTTGACCACAGATCCCCAAAGCGACCCTCCCACTCCTCTGTGGCAGATTCTCATTTGCCCACTGCCATTACTGTGCTAAGATTCCCCCCAAATAATCAAGTTAGCAAGATTTTTACAGGGATTAAAGTCTGGAAAGTTAAGTAAAATAAGGACTGGCAAAATATGGAGATCCCAGAAATCCTCTGGCTTATACTAGATAGTTGACCTAACTTTCCAATTCTTTTCCAAAGCAAAATGCTTAATGGTTCATGGGATTTTTATCTTTGGGCGTAGCAGCCTCCAGTCCAAGTGGACAATGGCTTCAAAAAGATTTTTTTTTCTTGGCAGTGCAATATAACAGCAAAAGTTCATTTGTACAGTTACCTATGGCAAGGAGAATTTTTGTCACCCCTCCCTGCATTAATATCATAACTGTCATTATGCCTTTGATAGACACTGCTGTTCAGACTGCCCAGCAAACCCACATCTTCCCAGAGGCTGCCACAGGAACTATTCCTGTTCCTGGGTCTTAGGTACTGGTCCAGGACACGAGCTCATTCTTGTGTGCCAATACCTCCAAACTGTTCTGTTTACCACTAGAATAGATATTTACAGAGGCTTTTCTCTAAGAAATTCAAGTGGATATGAACTTGGTTATGATCCAGTCCCAAATAAGAGAAAATTAATAGTTGAAAGGAGGACAGTAGAGAGGGAGCGATAAGGGGCAGAGGGCAGAGGGATGTAACAGTTGTCTACATCCTGGGCACTAGGCCTTAGTGCATCCCTTTTGGCATCATTCTTCAAGTTGCCATTCTACCGCTACCACCAAGAGAGTCCTGTCCGCTCCAGAAACTCCCCTGGAACAGGTGCACACCAAAGGTTACTGGATACAGGGCAGAAGACCAAAAGTTAGTTCAGCATAAGCAACCAGGCTCTGAAGAGCAAGGTGAGTGGGCCTGGGAAAGCTCATGCGGCGCGAGAGCGGGGAGAGCATATGTGCTGGACAGGGCCGGGCTCCATGGGGGCACCTCTATCAGCAGAAGGCAAATAGCTGACCACATGGCAGGGACGCGTGCCAACGCCACACAGTGAGGTGACAGTAGGCCTCAGCAAGAGAAGAGCCTTTGTCCAGATATGAAAATTGACATTTGGGGAATCCTGCTATGCCCGAGATAAGAATTAAGATTTCTGTGATCTTTCTGTGGTCTAATATTTGATATACATAATTTTTATGCCTTAAATAATATTGCCATCTGTTAATTTATGTGAGCATGTTTCCATGTGAGCCTGTGTGAGTAGTTCTCAAGGAAGAAAAAACCAGAATCTTTAGCCTGGGATTCCGAGCAGAAAGGTATTTTGGGAATTTGGAGCTAGGAATACAAAACCAAGAAGAATGTAACTACCCTAAAGGTTATTCAAGGCATATTTGACTAATTGATACTGTTTTTTACTAAAAGTTTCTGCCAGATATGATGGTTCGTGCTTATAAATCCCAGCACTTAAAAGTCACGGATAGGCCATGAGTTCCAGGCCAGCCTGGACTACAGACTAAGACCCTAACCAGAAACACGCACACACACACATACAAACCCTATAGTTTATATGTGGTCGTGATTATTGCTACTTTTATTTGAATTTCAAGGATTCTTCAAAAGGTGAGCAGAATTTACATAAGAAAGTCATCTGTATTGAATAAAATTGGCTGTCAAAGAACACTTTCTTCTGGATGTACTTGTCAAATGCTTCTTTATTTGTCTAAGGGGCAAAAATCTTTTATTTATTTATTTTTTTACCAGAAACTTGGTGTGAAAGTTGGATAACTCCTCAGAAGGTGATTCTTATCAGTGGGGATGAAAAGACCTTAGTAGTCCGAGTTACAAGGCAGTGGCGGAGAGTTACTTTAAAGAGCTCAATCAAATCAGGACTAGGAGCACAAGTAGACACAATGCATGAAAATGGGAACAGGATTGGTGATGACTTCTCTTGGAGAGAATTGCTACTGTTTCGTGAGTTCTTTAACATGGCAAGGGTTCTGACTCCATTATCACAAGCTTTTGTGAAAGAGGTTTGTATGCCATACCTTGGAAAACTCTGAGATTTGTTGAGAGATGAAAAAAAAAAGACTAGGGCCTGAGAAGTTAAAGTCTCACTGTGTCAACGAGGCTGTACTTAAGCTGTTTGGGAACAGTCTGAATTTCCAGTTAGCTGGACCAACAGGCAATTTTCCTAGTGACAAAACACGCCCACATGGGAAGCAAAAGTACTCTAGGATGACCCCATGTTCTGCCCTTAAAGGGCCAGGTCGCAGGATGAAGTGTTCTCAAGAATGAAAGCCTGGGGGAGAGTCATGATTCGCAGATTTAGAGAAAGAATGCAGATGATGACCTGGAAGAAAACTGCATTCGCTCAGAGCACACAAAGTGACATCAGAGAGGCCTATCAGGCAGACTCTGAGGAGCCACACAAAGACCTTGATCTTTTGCACTAGTGGGGACCAAAAAATCAAGGCAGTTCTGAGCCATCAAGTGGGTGCTTAGAATTGAACCCAGGTCCTCTAGAAGAACATCCAGTGCTCTTAGCGCTGAGCAGTCTCCCTGGACCTCTCCCTAGCATACCGAGGGGCTGTACATTCTGAATCTTTGCCACTTCCAATGTTCCTGTTTCACTTCTGCGCTCATCTCGTTATTACAAGGCCAATGTGTTTGTTCCCTAAATGTGTTGGTGACAGTCACCCTTATTGTAATTGAACAATTTAAGTAGACATTACATCATACAAAATTAATGTGGAAGTTAATGTATTGAAAGTTGAGATGAATGCAAAATAAAGGGGGCTCCCTGATTGTGGAGGGGAAGTAAGGAGGAGAGTAAAATGATAGGGTGTCTGAAAGTCATAAGAAACAGTACTAGCTACCTAAAACTACACACACTGCACGTAAGTCAGTACATAACGACACATGCATGGTTTAAATGCAGTTTTCGCATCTGTGCTGACAATGCTCTCTCCAAGAGCAAAAGATCACCTAACAAAAACCCTCTGCCAGGCATGAGAAACTCTCCTTTAAGTTGTTTGTCAGGGCTGTCCCAAAGACCCCACAAACATAACATCTGGTTACTATTGCCCTTGGTTGCCCCCCAGAGGTGTAAGGTAAGTCTCTATTCCTAAAGACATCAAACACTTCAGACATCAGGCCCAGAGGTCCCTGAGCTGGAATTGACTTAAAAGCCTCTTCCTGAGGACCAGCTTTCACGGTAACAGAAAACACCATTCAAACTTTCAAAGCAGGAAAATAAACAACAGCCTTAACCAGATATGACACCTGTGTACCTCAACAGCAGCCAACTGACACAATAATCATACAGGCGCAGCAGTGGCACACACACCTTGGTGGTAACCAACAGCTCTCTAACGGACCTTAAGATCCACTCAACAGGAAGGATGTTTCAGTACTCATCATGGCTGGTACTGTAAACCTAGGCAATTATTCAGAGCAGGTTAAGTCATGGATCTTGGAGAGGAACCTACAACTCCCATGTTACTGAGCTAGCACAACCCTTAAGCATATGTTAATTTGTTCTTATGCCCAAAGATAAACATGGCTCTCACCCCTCATCAAGGAAACTTCTCTTTGCCACAGACAGAGACCATTACAGAAATCACGGCCAATCAAAGTGCAGAGTTGCAGAGCCCAGTCCCAAGTGATACATCTACAACACAACTCCCGTACCTAAGGCTCGGGGAACACTATGGAAGAGGGGGTGGAAAGATTTTAAGAGCCAGAGGAACAGGAAGTGAGATTATGTCTCCTAGTAATGCCAGAAACTACATCCATAAAATCTCACCAATACGAAACATGAATTGAACAAGGAGGATACCAGTAGATATGTCGGTGTGGAAGGGAGGAGGCTCAGGAGTTCTCAGCCCTACACAAAGAGCTACAGGCAACTCAAAGCCAAATGTTCAGCCCCGAAACATATACATACAAGTAACACTATACAGAATGAGCAGGTTATTTTATGCATTCATATCCACACATACATGTATATAAAACTCTTAATGGAAAATGCCTTCATTTTGAAAGAAAATGGGGAGCAAAGAGGATATATAAGAGGGTTAGGAGGAAGGAAAGAGAAGGGGAAAATGATACAATTGTATTATAATCTCAAAATATAAAAATAACTTTAAATAATCCATTAAAAATGACATATACTTAGAAAAAAATAAAGAAATAGAAATAACCCAAATTCTTGGGCAGCTCTTGGAGTTTGTGTCTGAGTAGCAGAGTGGGGCTTCCATTTTCCTATCTTCTGTACCAAAATGCTATGTAAAGAAACTGATTGTGTAGTTCTGTTTAATGTCAAGTAAAAAAAAATGTTGGCAGAAAATATACTAAAAGGTTTTTGAATGTGGAAGCACTGTCAACTGCAAAGCCATTGTCTTATCCACCAGCTAGGAAAAATAACAAGCTCCAAATTCTTTTGCGTGTGCGCCAGGAGCCCCATCTGACCACCATGGGCAAGTCTTTCTGCATCACCTACCACATACTTCATGTCAGTTCATTCTTTCGTTCAATTAATATTTACTGAGCTTCTACAGGGAGGCTGGCAGAGGCACAGTGTTTCCTACCGAGTGGGCCACGTAACTCATTTGACTCCATCAGTGAGCATCCTTGGAGGAATCCAGAAAAAGGTTACAGTTTGTAGTGACTTCGCCCTCCTGGTGAAGTCTATTGTAGAAGAATTGCTATCTTAGGACTAAGTTCTAAGACTCAGCATTCATTATATGTGTTCACAGTCTGGCTAGTTCCTGCTGATATGTAGACTCTATTACACTCAGTGGAGTGCTGATTACATAAAGGCTTACAGACCTGGGTAGTGCGTCTTGGCATGTATGGACACATTGACTGGGAAGACTTGGTATAGGGAGATAAATTGGCTCTCATGAATAGAGCAAATTGTATCATTGATTTCTAGCAGTAGTTAATGTCTAACTGACTACTGAATATATAATAACTTTCTATGATACTGTTTGTGAAGTAATAAAAATAATGACAAAGATTTACAATGAAACCTGAAGCATTGCAGACTTCTGAATAACCCTGTCCTATCCTTTGTATATTGAATGCCCCCTCAAAGGCCTGCTTCAACATCTTTTAGGGCATCCTCTCAAAGGACATGATAGAACCTGAGCCACTTCCTTTTTCTTTTACTGCCCCATGATAAAGTCATTGTGGCTCGGCCATGTGCTCCTACCATGAAATGCTGTCTTATCATAGGCCTGAAACTACATGCTAATCAATCATGGGTCAAAGTGAAAACCAAAATGAACCTTTTATTGTTGTTTGAGAATTTCATACATGCATGTAATGTATTTGATCAAAATACCCCCCATTCTATCTCTTCTAGCTCCTCCTTTATACTCCCTTTCCCATCCCTCTTTATGTACACTTTTTCTCTCCCCATTGAATCAACTTAAGGCTGCCTGCATGTGCACAGATGTAGTAGTGCTATCTACTAGAGCATGGATAGTTTTTCAGGACTTGCATCCTTGAAGAAAACTGATTCTCTCTTCCCCAGCAGCCATTACTCCTCAATAGCTATTTGACTAGGGGTGGGGCTTGATAATCCATGCATACTGGGATTTTGACTGATTTGGTTTTGTGTAGGTCTTGGGCATTCATCCACAGCTAGTGTGGGTTCTTGTGTGCAATGACACTGTCTTGTTCTGCAAAATTTCTCTTTCTAAGTTAATTATCATAAGTGCTTAGTTATAGTATCAGAAAACCAACACACAATTTTGTTCTTAAATTGACTTATTATAAAATTACCAAATGTCAAAAATACTAATAAATGTCCACAATAGAAGCTTTAAAATGACAAAATTTTGAGCAATCCTATGAGAGTTTGGATATTAGATGTCCCTCAAAGGTTCTTAGCAGAGTGTTATTAAAACAAACCTTGTTTTCCTGTGCTGAGTAGATCTCTCATCTGAACTTAAACACTCCCTCTTAGAGGGAGGAGGGAGGATCATAAGACCTCGTGTCTTCATTGGGGTTTCTATTGCTATGATAAACTACCATGACCAAAAACAACATAGGGAGAAAGGGGTTTATTTCAGTTTGTTACTCTCAGGTCATACCTTATCACTGAGGGAAGTCAAGGCAGCAACTCATGTCAGGAATCTGGAGGCCATAACTGAAGCAAAGGCGCAGGAGGAGTACCATTGACTGCCTTATTCAGCCTGCTTTTATACAGTGCCCAGGACCAGCAACTTCAGCATAGCACTGCCCACAGTGCGCTGGGATTTCCCACAACAGTAACCAATGAAAACAATGTACCACCAGCTTGTTCACAGCTAATCTGGTCGGGGAATTGTCTCAATCTAAGCTCCTGTCGCTCAAATGACTCTAGCTTGTGTCAAGCTGACACACAGACACATCACTATTCNAATTTCAACTTTTAAAAGTCCCACAGTCTTTAAAAACCTAAGCACATTGAAGGTTCAGTCTCTTTAAAAAATCCAAAATCCCCTTCAAAGTTAAAAGTTTCTCTAAATGCTCAATCTCTCTTGATATCTAAAGTCTCTCTCTAAAATATCCAAAGTGTCTTTAAAAGTTCAAAGTTTCTAAACTGTGGGCTCTTATAATAAAAACTAAAGTCATACACTTTCTTACTCCAAGAGGGAAGAAGCAGGGTATAGTCACACTCAAATCAAAACAAAACCAGAATCTGTTAGTTATTGAGCTCAGTCTCAGACTCTGTGATCCATTCTCATTATTCTGGACTCCAGGGGTCCAGGGCCACTTTTCTGCCTTTACCCTTTGCAGCAAACACAGCTTGTGTCCGAGGGTCAGGCCAGCTCCATTTCATAGCTGCTACAATCTTTGCTCCTAGGTGGCTGTCCCATGTACTGGAATCCCCAAACTCCTGTAGTCTTCAGTGTAACTGGGCTTCACCGCCACCAGTAGCCTCTCCTGGGCTCTCTTCAGGGATCCTAATCCTGCCATATGGGCCCAAACCCTAATTCTCCATGACCTCATCTATCTTGGGGTTTCTATTACAACTGAGGCTGCAGGTTTGCTAGTGGCCTCTCCTGGCCTCCTTTCGGGGACTCTAGCACTGCCACACATTGTCAAGCCTCAGTGGCTCCTCATGACCTCTTCATACCTTTAAAATCAGTAACACCTGAGAAGGTCTTACACATCACCATATAAAATCCAAAAACTTATATAGGCATTGATGATACATACTATGTATTATACATCTTGTAACTGTAAGTTTTTAGGTTGTAAAAACATAACTGGGGACAAATTGGAAAGGAAGAAGTCAAAGTATTGTTATTTGCAAATGATGTGATAGTATACATAAGTGACCCCAAAAATTCTACCAGGGAACTACTACAGCTGATAAACACCTTCGGTGACATGACTGGATAGAAGATTAACTAAAAAAAAATCAGCAGTCATCCTATAAAGAAATGACAAATAGACTGAGAAATATATAAGGAAAACAACACCTTTCACAATAGCCAGAAAAAATATCAAATATCTTGGTGTAACTCTAACCAAACAAGTAAAAAACCTGAATGACAAAAATCTCAAAAATTTGAAGAAAGAAACTAAAGAAGATATCAGAAAATGGAAACATCTCCTGTACTCAGGGATTGGTAGGATAGTTAAAATGGCCATCTTACCAAAAGCATTCTACACATTTGAAGCACTTCCCATCAAAATTCCAACACAATTCTTTACAGACCTTGAAAGGACAATACTCAACTTCATATGAAAAAAATTTGAAAAACCCAAGAAAGCTAAAACAAATACTGAACAATAAAAGATTTCCCAGATGTATCACCATCCCTGATTTCAGGCTGTCCTACAGAGCTATAGTAATAAAATCTGCATACTATTAACATAAAAAGAGACACATTGATCAATAGAATCAAATTGAAGACCCAGACATAAATCCACACACTTAAGGACACCTGATTTTTGATAAAGATCACAAAAATACACAATGGAAAAAA